>MU223628.1:3765138-3790578 GCA_018584345.1 Thuja plicata
TCTCCAAGGAACTTGGCTCTGATACCAATTGTTAGAATACTTCAGAGATAACTTAGAGGGGGGGGGGTGAATCAGTTATCTGCAACTTCAAATATTTTGTACTTATTAATCTAGATTGATACAAAGTAAATACAAATTCAGATAACACATTACACAACACATCAATTTGGTTATGGGGAAACCAAATGGTAAAAACCCCGGTGGGAATTAGTACCCACAAAGAACTATACTGTTCATAGTAATCCCTGTTGAAAGATTCTTCAACCCTGTTAGGAGTTGTATAATATAATGTAGTAGTATAGTTGACCTGGTTAAGGGTCAGACCCTATTAGGAGTCTTTTACATGTAACCCTGTTAGGGGTGGAGGAATCACTATCCAAGGACTCACTGTCCAAGTGGTGAAGGCTACAACCTTCTGGTTATTTGATACACACTGTATCAACAAGGTGAACTGATGTCTATGACACTGCTTGTCTGATCAGTTCCTTTTATGCACTGATGCTTTAACCTCTTGTAAAGCACTATAAAAATCTAATCTATTTTCTGAATGCTTGAACATAAACATCTATATTATCAACATATGATAAATATAGCTCTGCTGCATCAACACTCTGCTCTGCTTGTCAATCTTTGGATTTTGCAAATTTTCTTATCATAAATGACCTTGCATAAATACATACTCCGATTATGAGATCATGGGACCTATTAGACAACTCTTCATAACATCCTTGTCAGCTCTACTAAGCGCACAAGTATAATTACAACCGCACAAGTCAATGTTGAATAGACGCGTCGCTTCACTAAGTCGGCTTTACCAATTTGACCATAACATTGTAATCTTTATGAAACACGTTAGGCGTGTTTAGATTAATATCAACAAATCATAACTCATCATGAATACACACACACATATATAGAAGATATGCACAACTCAATTAATACGTTACATATGTCGGCCTTAAACCGTTAATTCTTGAGAACTATAACTGTCAATAACAGAATTACATATGTTTACTAAAACTTCATATCTGAGTCTATGTGTATGAACATAGCATAGTAAACATGTCAAAAACATGTATCTATCCATGCTGGTCTTCATGTCATCATATTGATAAGTACATACAGAAGTACTGCTGTGTATTATATGTTGTCATCATTGACAAACATACAATCATTCAACTGTTTAGAATCAAATCTCCAACAATATTTTGTTGCAAGAGTGTAAGTGTTGGTAAGAGCTTAACTTGGATCTCATTGACCTCATCTTTGTACTTCATCTCTGCAAACTGTATGTCCTGTCTTTGTTTTCTAGCCTGTATGATTTGTTCATTGTGCAATTTAAGTGCTTCTTCTGTGTTGGCTAGACTCTGTGCACTGGACTTAAGATCAACATCTATTTTTTCTATCTTGTTGGTATACTCCTAAGTGAGTAAATCTAAAGTGCACAATTTATTTATTAAGGTAATAGCTTCTGATAGAATTGGATCAATTGTACTTACCAATTCAGATAGCTTGACCTTTTTCAGTGCCACTTCCTGGCTTATTTTCTCCGCGAGCTTGAATTCATACTTTTGTTCAAGTCTCTCTTCCATAACCTTTTTAGCATCAGTATTCTGAGATGTTATTGCATCTGTGAGTATGACCATTTGATCAAGCATTGGAGATTTTTGATGAATATCTATGTCTGGTAAAATCTGTTGAAGTATATTTCTTGCTACTTCTAGTACCTTGGCCTCTTTTTTTGCTCTCTTTAGCTTGTCTTGAATATACTTTCTTTCATAGAGTTTGGCATATTTTTTCAATGCAGTCAGATCCAATGTTCTTGGATCATAGACGGGAATCTCAATGATTTCATCTAGAGTTAGTGGATTCTTATTCTTCCCTTTATTCTTCTTTGAGATTTGAGGGGATGCAGATGTATGAACTACCATAGATAGTTTATTTGTACATTCTAAATTACTTGGTGATAGTTTTGTAGAGGATGCATCTTGTGTCTTTTTCTCAGTGGGCACTTGTCAGCTATGTGAAGACATCTCTTCATTAACCTTGTGTGTTTCTGCAGAATGTGCTCCTGATTTCTTTTCCAGCTCATCCTTCTTTCCTTCTTCACCTTTCTCTGAAGGTTTGTCCCTTGTTTCCTTTTGAGTTTATTCCTTATTCTGATCAGTAGACATATCTTTCTAATCATCAGTTACAGCTTGCTCTGCAGTTGTATATGTTGTTCCTTTGGCTTCTCCATCACCCTTGTCTTTGGGTGTGCTTGTTTCCTTTTCATTTGATCTCTCATTGCCCCCTAGTATGTTTATTTCCTTCATTAGGAAAGGCATGTTACTTTGAGTTGTGGCTTGGGCTTTGTTAGTATTGGTGTCCTTCTCGTCGGTTAGAGCCTTGTCAGCAGTGACATCCTTATCTCTTTGTATATCTTCTGCAGGGTCTTGCACTTTTGAGTGCATGATTGAAGTGTCTTGCACTTGCTCATCAGCAATGTCAACTATCTTACCATCTGATGTCTACAATACTTGATGGCTTTGTTGATCCTTAAGTGTGATAAATATTACATCATCTTTATTCTTTGGATCATTGTTAGAATCATAGTTAGTAATATCTTGGATATTATCATCCATGCATTTATCTAAGTTAATACGCTCATCATCACTTTCTTGATTGTCCAAAGCAATATGTTGAGCACTTGCATTATCTGTCTTCTCCTCTCTATGAGGTGTGTTTGTGAGAATTAATTGTTTCTCATCACTTGTTAACTCTACCAGTAGATCTAGGAGTTGACTCTATTTAGTTTATGTTATTGAATCCAGTTCTATAAACTTGTTCTCTAGTACTTTGTAAGCCCTTATTTTGGCTACAAACTTACTTGAGTATTTCTTTAGTACTTCTTTTGTCTCTTCAACTTTGGATTCAGGAGGCATCATTCTCACAAGTATCCTTTCTCTTGCTTCTCTCTCTATTTGCAAGGCATATGACCACTGTTGGTATATCCTTTTACCTAGCTCATTAGGTATTTGATTTACAAATTCTGCAGGGGCATACTTGTTCTTGATCAATGATTTTATGATCGCCTCTTGTATTTTATTCTGATCCTATGGATTCATTGTATCCCATTGTTTGATCTTTTCTTTAGTCATTGTGCTATGAGTAGCAATGGATTTGGAAGCTTCATCTACTTTTTGATTTCTGAAGTTCTTCTTCACTATATTAGGCCCATCATCTTTAGTGTCACCCAAGTCAGCCTTTGTCCTAACCAACCTTTTCCTCTTCTTTGGTGGTGTGGTTTTGACAGTTTGTTTTCTTAGTCTTTTTCCTGGCTTCTTCCTCATATAGGTCCTTACTTGACCTTTTTTAAGTGGTGTGGTATCGGTTGTAGTATTTTGACTTCTTGTCCTTTGCTTCTTTGCAAGAGGTGGAGATGGAGGTGCATCAGATTCAATAGCCTCGGTATCTGATTTATTTTCTTCTAGTTCTTCACCGGTGGTGCCCTGTTCATCGGTTTCCTCTTGTTGATCCTTCTCTTCCTCTATGACTGATAGAATCTTCTTGAGATTCTTAACCATTTTATCATTTTTGTTTATAGTCTTCTTGACTTCTAGGCCTTCTTTTTTCTTAGATTTGGCCTCTTCGTATGTTCCAAACCTTGGTTGTTTCTTATCAACGGGATCATTGATCAGTGCCTCAATTGCACTTGTATCTTGATCAATATTGACCTCATAGTCCAATGTTGCTAACCAAGCTGCTCTTGGTACAACCAGTTTGATATGTGTGTAGTCTGTGTCTTCCATAAAACATATCTCATCTTTGTGTTTTTCAACTAGTTGTTCAGGAATCCTAGATCTTTCCATCATCTTTTCCTTGAACTCAAGGAAGTGTGCAGACATAACAGACTCAAAGTTGTTTCTTAGTGACTTAATAAGTTCACTAATCTGTTGGGTTACTGGTTTGATAGTGTCCCATACAACTTTTCCCACTGAAGGAAAATAATCTTGAAAATAGAAAAATGTACACATGATAAGTGATCCAAACTTACATGTGTTTATCTTTGCAGACCTGATTTTGATCATATTCTCATCAAGTCGTTTCAATAGGATCTCACATAGATCCATCTGAATTCCTTTTGTTATAATCTTGTAAGTTGTGCTTACCACTATTGCAGAAATTTTGTTCAGTCTGCTAGCCTGAAATATTTTTTACCCAATAACACATGTACCAAATTTTAGCTCTTCATCAGTGATTGTGTTCACTTTGAGACCTTTGTTGTCTCCTTCTGCATTGGTGAGTTTTGTAACTTATTTCATGGATGGATGCTTGTGTGCCCTAGGATTGTCAGATGTTGGATAACCAGTGACAGCATGAAGAACATCCTTGGTTATTTATTTGGGTTGGTCTAGCCATAGTTTGTTGTCATGCATCCTGCTCAAGACTAACCTAATCTATTATGTTTTGAATTCCCTTAGGAAATGTAGGGCATTGGTTAACCCTTTGACCTCCAAGTGGTTATGCTCTTCTTTTAATTTTCCTTTAGCATCACATAGCTTCTTAAAAGATTTATCCATTTCAAGATCACCTATTTCTGTGATCTTGTAGTGAATATAAGACCTAACGTCTTCTATGAGCAAAACCCTAAGTGGAATTTTTGAAAACATGCTAGCTTCATCGAGTTTGGATGCAATTTCTAGGCAGATTTTGTACTTAGGTTCTACACATGTACTATTCTTGATCCGTTTTACCATATTCTTCTTCTCATTCATCATATTAGCGGTTCTTGAGGTGGTTTCCATTGTATTTTAAGTATTTAGGGTATTCTCAAAATTAGGGCTTTCTTGTTAAAACAATGACAAAGATCTTTCGGTGCCTTTGGTACTTACTTCAATTCGCAAATAGTGATGAAAGATCTATTTTCTATTGTGATGAATCAACCTAGGGACACTTCTTCCTTCTTCTCTTTAATCGCTTGGTTTTTTTTCTTCTTTCTCTTCAAATCGTGGGTGAAAAATGAAGTTGTCCCGTCGACTATTTATAGACATTTTTACCTAAGTCTTTGCATTAAATGCTCAATGACTCATCGGGACGTGAAGATGGGTTTTGTCAGGAGGACATTTCAAATCATCATTGGTGAAGACATGATGCTTTAGGGTAGTTGTTAACCATTTCAATTTTACCGATGAATATCGGTATCCTGTCATGACAACTTATGAAATTTGCTTGTTTACCGACGGTTGTCGGGTTACATTAGTAATTTACCATTTTTACTAGTTCATTGACAATTTCTGTTAAGTGTAAACAACTCATTATTTTATTCACCAATGATTTTTGATAAGTGTTTACCGCTGGTGTTGCATTCTTAGATTTGTAATAAGTAAAGTAATATGCATCTTTGGTTCATGCAGATTTTGACTATCTAGCAATTTGTATAATGGAACTGATGAAAAATATGACTTGGTATAGTGCAGTTCCATACTTACTTGTTCATCTCAAGTGGGGTTGGTGGTGTCACTAGATCCAATGGATGGGGTGTCACCATTTTCATTTCTTGGCCCAGCTTCATCATTGCTTGAATCTTTTATCCACATTTTGTCTCTCGCCCTCTGGATATCTTCAATGCTATTTCCATTGGGATATGTGTTTGTCTCTATCAATTGGTCTTTGCAATATTTCTTGAGGTGACCAAATTTATGATAGTGTAAGCATGCCATTCCAGGGTTTGACCAGCCTCTAGACCTTTTGGTCCATGTTCTCATGCAGTTTGCAGTAATGTGACCATATCTACCACATGTTGTACAGTTTTTCCAAGTGTTGTAATCCCATACATATATATTATTGATTCTCTTTGGTTGATAAGGAACTTCATTACCTTTTGGCTTCCATACTTGCTTTTTATTTTTCTAGCATTCTTCAGATGTGTGCCCATTCATCTTGCATGTAGGACAATATTTTTCCATGTAGGTTTCCTTCTTTGGCTTTTCTATCTTGCTCTTGCATTCATAAGCCTTATGTCCTTTCTTGTTACATTTATAACAGAATCCTATGAATGAAGATGTGGATGTAGATTTAGGAGTACCTTTAATTTTACCTCTGCATACATTTTATGTGTGCCCTTGCTTTCCACAGTGCTTGCATGTCAGCTTTCTTGGTCTTGGATTTTCATAGACATTCTTTGGATTTGATGATTCTCCATTTTCGATAAAACCTATAATGTTGTTGTTGTTGACTCTTCGTTGTCCTTCAAGAAAGTCATCCATTCTTTTATTTCTTTCTTTTGCCTTTCTAATAATCTCATTATGTTGTTTATGAATTCTAACCTCATGCTTTAGCTTTTCATTTTCTTCTCTTATTTCAATGATAATTTGTATTCTTTCAACGAGTTCAACATTTATTCTGTTTGCTTCTTGACTCATAAGGACAATCTGATTTGTGAGATCATGATGATGCTCAACATGTGTTTGAATTTCCATTTCCTTTTCTTGTAGTTTCTCTGAAATCTTCCTTCTATCATCAATAGAAAGTGTTCTTTCTATTTCATCTTGTCTGGCAGAACTCATCATATCAATCATTCTTACCATCTAGGTCTCTTGACCAATTTGCAACATCTTTATTTTCTCTATCATATGTTGATTGATCTCCTTTAGATTTGTGATGTTCTCTTCTAATTTATCTGATGTATTACTTCATTTCATCCTGAAGATTCAAAAAAATCTGGAATCTCTTCTTCTTGATAGTCTTTTTCATTTTTCCGGGTAGCTATACCTTTTCTTTCATCCAGCAGCTCTCTCATCTTGATTCTTGCTTCTTTATAATATTCATAGAACATCTGTATCTCAAGCTTTTTATTCTCAATATTCTTATCAAGTTTGTACTTCTCCATTGTATGACATGTGCTCTTAAGACTTTAAGATTTCCAAGAAGAGACTTAGCTCTGATACCAATTGTTGGAATTAATGGGAAGTAGTACTGAGAGGGGAGGGGTGAATCAGTACTTCTAAAACTTTTAACACCTTTCACAATTCATCATTAGTAATCATTCAATTCTGTATTACCAACCATTACTCTTATTCTTTCTTATGCATGTATTGTTTGTTCACAATCTTTAATAGTTTTCAAAAGTCATAGAAACACTCATGAAAATGATGAACACATAACACGAGATATGGTATCACAGAAAAATTTTGTTAGGAAGTAAAAACTGCGGTGGGGATGGCACCCACAAAACTTCACTATCTGCAGAATGGAAGGGAGCCGGTTAAGGCTTACAATTTAATCACTTCTGATGATCTACCCTGTTAGGAGTATTAAGGTGGAGACCTATTAATATCTACTATGTTAAGAGATTTTTCAACATTGATTTAAGTGTGCACTCAGTTATGAGATTTAGAATAGGACGATTAAGCCCACCTTCCTTGAAATGATTTCAGTAGTGTACTACACTTGTTAGAATGAGTAAAAATGTTGATATGACTATATGCAATCTACTATTGCTGATTTATAGATCCATTAAAGCTTTTACAATTATAATAATATCACCTTAAGTGATAGAAGAATACATTTTCTCTTCTTGTCGGTAGCCTCTGTTCTGTTCTTGAAAATTGATTTGATTCTTTGTGTTCTTCTGGATGAATTCTTTGTCTGGTCTTTAATTGCTCTCCATGGCTACTATCTTCACTGATCAACAACTATTCTGAATGGATTGAGAACCTATTTATACAAGTATTTGACCTATCTTGGAATTCACATTTTACAATGTTAACTCTTAGATCCAAGGTTTACAACTTGACCTTGATCTTTAGTTTGCATGTTTTAAAATAGTAAAACTAATTAAAATAATAACAATTACATTTCTTCCTTTGCACATAATGGAGTTAAAAGAAAACCAAGAAGCTATAAATACAACTTTAGTGATTTATCCGATGTGGAAAGTCAGATACACTTTTTGCGGGATGTAACTGACTGTCGGTTCTTGGTCGTCAATTTGAACTTGCAGTCTATCGGTGTTCCTTGACTGAAATGTTCATCGGGTTCCCTGTATCTGTCAGGTTCCTCTCTTTTCTATTTTGTTGGGTAGCACTATTGTTACTCATCGGGTTTCTTTTACCTTTTTGTCATAGGATAACACTTAGCAGTGTTTGTCGGGTAACCTTGGCGTCGGATAGTGTTGTGCCATGTCTGTAGGTGTAGAGTAAACCGCTGGTGCGGATCATGTTTTTCTCTAAGTATACTAATGGAAAAATATAATGCCTTTAGTTGATAGAACTAATTAGGATTAATCTCAAAGCAGAATCCTATTAGGAAAGCGTTAGCAATCAACTACATTATGAGAAAACAAAATAATCTTCATTTTTTATTAGCAAAATTTTGTCAAATTTTAATTGCGGTCCCGAAAATGGATTCAGAGCCATCCAATTATCCAAGTGTAAATTTTTCACGTTCATCATAGCACTTTCAAAAATTAGGTAAAAACCTATATAAGGCACAGAGGGGTCATTTTAAATCATTCTCATCGTCCAAGTTTAAAATTCTAAAGGCCTTCTCTGAGTGAAAATGGTGGTTCCAGTGGTAGATCATCAATTCAAGTGCATGTAGAGGCATGAACAACCGCAGGATTACTTGCCTTTTGTAAGTAACTAAAAAACTATCATGATCACACCATCCTAGATGGGCAGGGTCATATCCTAGGATGACATGTTGAGTCAGTATGGCACTGATTATCCACTAACTTGTGTCATATAAATATTCATAGGCTACTTCCTCAAGGAAGATTGGATCCAATAGGGATTCCTTTGTGGATGGGGAAGAGTATTGGAGAGACTTGTTACCTAACCAGAGAAAATAGGCTAGGGTCAGTTCCTTCTTGCACACATGTATCATGAGATGCATGAAGTTACATACAAAGGAGTTTGGGGTATGGCAACATGAGTACTTGTCTTACAGGTATGGGCTTGGGAGCATCTCCCGATATGTAGGGTAGTGACAGAGGATCCATGACTAAGTGGAAAACCTTTTATATACAGAGGGATAGAGACCTGGACCGACTAAATGGCCCAGAGGAGAGACTTCTATGTATTTTTTCCTTTTCTTGGGAGAAATTTTTCTTTTATTGAGCTTTTATCCTTATCTCAGGTATTGCGGAAGTATGGCCATCCACATAGCATATTACAGGAGTTCACATCTTATGCTCACTTTGTTGATGAGGAGCGCTGAGGCTGGTGTCACATATTATCTTTGGCTTTGTGTACCCAGGTGTTGATATAGTTAGTTCACCCTTCATGGGAGTATCTGGAGGATATAGAAGAGAAGGGGTCAAGTCCTAGTATAGGGATCAATTTTATCCTTATCCTTTTTTCAAGACTCATGCATCTAGCTGAGAGAGCACCTCAGATAGAGGAGGTAGATGTTCTCCAAAGGTTTGTTGGTGGGTAGAGAAGCCCAAACAAATTACCATAGAGAGCCCCAGTAATAGGTTCTAGTTCTAGCAGAGTACTAGTAGCAGGTTAGCAGTAATAGCGTGGTGAGGGAGTTACCATTGGTTTTGTTGGTGTTGAGATTCCTACTACAAAGGTTGAGATGAGGAGATTACAGAAGGACAGTCAGACCTCGATCTCAATGAGGCAATTCCATAGGTATGCCAATGTAGAGTTGCACAAGTTGAGGAGGAGGAGGGAGTGCAGAGATATCAGACTCTATAGGATGTGATTCGTACCCTGAGAGGATAGGTCAAAGCCTCATAGATACAGCTAGTGGTAGCTTAGGCACAGATCCTAGAGTGAGACCACACCATTACTGAGAGAGATGAGAGGATCTAGGGATTGACTTAGGGGTTCCCAGCTGAGCATGCCAAACTTCAGATGGAGATCACTAATCAGACCAATAGGGTGGCCTACTATGTGGCAGATTATAGCATTGCAATTCATGTGGCACAACAGGTGCCACCATATTATTAGTACGTAGTGAGATCTGAGGGAGAAGGCCCTCCACCTAGAGAAGATTCTCCTCCTCATCCCCCTTAGTATAGCGGTGAGGGAGGAAGTGAGACTTGATATTCCCTTCTTCTTATCCCATTCAAATTTTTTTGCTCCATTTGATTGTGTACATGATTCATCTGTATCGAGGATGCACATCTTTGCTTGAGATTGTTGTTGCACCCTTTTTGTATACACTGAGACTCTTTATATATATATATATATATATATGATTATCTTTGTGCTACATTTATTATCTTGTGTTGTTACTTTGTTATCTTTTATTTCTGAGCATATTACTCTCTTGTATCTTTTCTTTGAGTATCTCATTGTGTGTATCTCACTATGATCTTAATGCCATATGTGATGTGTTTGTATGCTGATTTTCTTACTTGTTGTGATGATTAATGTCTTTCTCTATTGATACTGACTATTTGTTTGTAGATAACCTTAAGGAGATAAAATGCAATTGACCACTTCAGCGAAAGATTCACTGATTAGAAGAATAACTCCTTTCTTTCTCTTCTTTGTGGTGTTTGTTATAATTCTATTATGCAAGCCTAGGAATGAAGTACATGTTAAGACACCTAGTAGTTAAGTCACTGATTCCGGTAGTGCTTATTTTCATCATCGGGTGGTTGGGACATAAGAGTCAATACAATCCTTACCGGTGCTATTGTGACCATAAGAATATGAGTATGACCTTCATCGGATAAAATATGGGAAACTAATGTAAGCATAGAGGTATAAGAACCAAGATGACCTTAACATCATTTCCAGATGATATCGCAAGGATACACTAGTGTCAAGGCATTCATAGCCAGGATAACCATGAGTGCATTATTATGTAAACATGTAGAATAACAAACAAGGAGATAGACCCAACCTCAACTTAGCATGGCAGAAAGTAGAATTGAGGGATGTGAGGCTTATACACTTGAATATGGAAGCTCTTACCACATACACCCTACTTTCTTGATATTAAGGATCATTGGAGCCACACCAACAATAAAAAAGCAAAGAAAATATAGAAAATCATTGATAATAGACATCATTCAAGAAAATATTTCAGCGAAAAATGATAGGGTATGTTGAATTGAGAACCAAAAGATAGCCCAAAAATACCCTAAGACTCTAGAGGTTTATTGGTTCCAAGCTTAAGATGCCAACTTCACTATCTACACAAGGTCAGGACAATGCAAGGTGAGATAGTCAAGCTATGCGTTGATAGATGGAGCACTAACTACAAGTTGCACATGTTTCTAGGTTTTCACCACTTGGCAGAATTGCTATGTTTGCTACCAAGGTGCTTGTTTACCAGGTTTTCACTGAGGCACTTTTTCCTCTTTTCAAAATTTTTCTGCTTTTTGACTTTTTTGATTTTTTTTTGTATTTTTCTCTTTTTCACTTTTTTTTGGTTGATCCATCAAGGCGCCTATTGTCCAAGTTTTCACTGGGATGATCATTTTTTCAGGACTTTTTCTAAATGTTTTTGTCTTTTCTACTTTTTTGTTGTTTTTGGTATGTTTTCAGGATCATTTTCTTTGTACGAGTAGTGCTCAGAATGTCTAGTTGCAGAACTTTAGGTGGAGTGTGTTGATGGGTTCAGTAAACGTTTCCCCTTCTAGAGTTGATAGTTGATAGGACCTAGAGCTCAATGTTTTAGTGATCACAAAGGGACCCAGCCAGTTGCATTCAAACTTTCCCTTTTTCTCACAATGTTGTCAATTCTATGGGTTTTCTTTGAGTACAAGGTCTCCAACTTGAAATTTTTGATGTCTTACTTTCTTATTATAACCTCTAGACATTATTTTATGATATACCCTTAGGTGGTCAAATGCTTCCCTCCTTCTTTCATCAAGTAACTCAACCTCTTGGATTCTGAAAATATGATAGTCTTCATTAGTTATGAGTCTGTGCAAGGAGACTCGGAGCGATGATATCTCTACTTTAATGGGAAGTACATCATCTGCGCCATATACCAAGGAAAATGGAATTTCCATTTTAGGTGTTTTGATGCTAGTTCTATAAGCCCATAAGGCTAGATTGAGTTGGAGATGCCAATCCTTCCCTGATTTATTTATAGTTTTGTGCAGGATTTTCAATATATTCTTGTTAGAGGCTTCACCCTATTTGTTCCCTTGGGGATAGTAGATAGAAGAACAGTGTTGGGTGATCTTGAAATTATCACATAATTCATCCATATATTTGGTTTTTAATTGGCCTCCTTTGTTAGTGATAATAGAGGAAGGTATCCTGTATCTACAGATGATATAGTTTAGGATGAAAATGGATACTTGCTTTCTAATTGCCTTAATGAGGGGAACTGCTTCGACCCACTTTGTAAAATATTTTGTAGCAGTGATAATGAACTTGTTTCCACCAGATGAGGAGGGATATATTTTCCCTATTAGATCAAAGGCACATTGGTGGAATGACCAGTGGGTGATTAAAGGTAATAGCTCACACGCGGGAGCGTGAATTAGGTTACAGTTATTTTGGCACTTCTTACAAGTTTTAGAAAACTGAATAGAATCTTTCTCTAGGGAGGGATAGTATTATCCTACCCATATGATTTTCTTAGGTAATGAAAGACCATTTGAGTGAGACCCACAAATACCTTTTTGGAATTCCTTTAGTGAATGTTCAGACTTGTCACATTCTATACACCTAAGGAGAGTACCATCAAGACCTCGTATATACAATTCATTACCCACCTTCGGTAAGTAACTAAGAAACTTCACCTCTAAATTCAATATTTTTACATTTTTCATGAATATTTCATGTTTTTCAACATTTTAGGTCGTAGGGTCCCGATTCTTTGTATGAGGTGGTGAGACGGCTCGTACCACAAAATAGAAAACCATAATTTTTCATTTCATCTTGTAGGTTTTGTCATACGGGAGTTACCCATGTGTCATGGGAGTACATTCTTGCAAACCCATTATGTCACATGATATCATTTGTTTTGTCGCATGGGAATAGTTTGTCACTTATAGCTTGATCCTGACTCGTACAAGTCTTGATGCCAAAAAGGTAAACCTATCTTTTGTTGTATGGGAGGCAGTGACACTTTTTTGAAGAATTTCTCCATTGATTACATGATTTTCTAATTTCTTAGTTTTTTTTCCAACTTATATGATTGTTGTGCGGTTAATGTAGCTTGCTTCTACTTAGTTATTGATGCATTTTAACTATTTGTCATCTTGCAGGTGTAGTTTCCAGATATCTAGTTTCTTTCTACGTATCCTCCCACCATGTGGTTGGAGGGGAACTTATGATATGATCAAAGAGGTCCCTTGAGAGACTGTGGTTTTGGATGGTTGACTTAGATGCATGAGATTTGAGTGAACCATGGTTTTTTGATAGTGTTGGTGGAGCGATTCCACAATGAGCACAATACTTTTCACTTACTGGCCGGGGATATGACCATCACCCCCAAGGACATATCCAACATTCTTCATATTTAATTTGCAGGAGAGTGTGTAGAGTATGATGTAGTGCCGCAACTTGTTACACAGGCACTGATCCAAGTGTTTCACAATCACACCATCTTAGATAGGGTCATATCCTAGCAGTACATGTTGTGTTAGTATGACATTGATTATCCACTTGCTTGCATCATAAAATGACTCATAGGTTGCTTCCTCATGGCAGCAAGGAGCCAATAGGGATTCCTTTGCGGATGGGGAAAAGTATTGGAGAGAATTGTTACCCAGCCAGAGAAGTTAGGATGGGGTTAGATCCTTCTTGCACACATGTATCTGTTGGATGATATCAGCTTTGGTTACTGATCATGCTGTTGATATTCATGTTTTGTCACTGATGTCAACATATATTTCTATGGAGAAGATAGACTGGATACTTAACTAGAAGGAGTGTACAGACACTGTACGGATGATTTAGAATGATCAAAGTTGGATTTATGTAGAAGGATGTGTGCTGAACTTATTACTATGGTCGCTTGGCTCTATGTAACATATGGTGGATGTTACAGTTGATTTGATGAAGACTAGTTTTTTGGACTGTAACTGTGATTCTGGACAGAGGATGTCTCTATTTTTCGGGTATATCTTTCTAGCAAAGCTATTTCATAACTTGTGATCTTACTGATGGATATCCAACATATGGTAGAGTAATGGGTTAAGTTCAATTGTTGTTTGGATACTAATGACGTCATCTGTGGCATGTATTCTTGAGAAGACCTATTTACTGGCCGACTTCAGACATGTAGCGTGTAAAATTAATTGTGAGCATGAATTACAGATCTAGAAGTATATGTGATGGATTGTAAATGATGTATACTTGTTATAGATACTATGTGTATCTTAGCAAGGGGTTATGTAATTATTTGTATGATGGAAATCCTTAATTGGCTGACCTAGTTAATTATGTATTAGGAAAGCTTAACTAGCCAAATTAATGAATTATTATAAGAGGGTATATATAAATGACAATTTATTGTGGAGAAGAGTGATAGAGAAAGATAAGGATAGAGAGGTGTGGAAGCTACGAAGCTTGTTTACTGCTGGATACAAAGCAGAGTTGATACTTCATTGGAACTGACCAAACAAAGACAGTTTCTATTAGACAGTTCAATGGAATGTGTATTTTCTTTATACACTTGATTCAGATTGTAAATCCTTGAGGGTGGATTTAACCTTCTTTGGGTAGTGTGCCTTGGTAGTGAGGCTACTATTTTCTTGACTCCTAACAGGGACTATGTACTGTAATGTTATAATAAACTTTTAACATGGCTAATATCTTTTAATAGGGATACTATACTCTCTATACATTATTTGTGGGTGTTAATTCCCACTGGGGTTTTACCTTTAATAGGGTTTCCTCGACAACAAATATTGTTTTATGGTGTTGGTAGTTACTATGTTATCATTTACATTTGTAGATTTGGTTTATAAAGTTTAAAGTTTAATCATCTAGATTAATACTAACTCACCCCCCACCCCTCTCAGTTGTCTTGTGGATTGTTATTCCTAACAATTGGTATCAGAGCTATTGGTCCTCAGATAGAAATTTTAATAGCTTGAGGTGATCCTGAAGATGGCTTACTACAGGAAGGATACTCCAAATTTTGATCCAAAAAACTTTGACAGTTGGCAAAACAAGATGAGAACACATTTTCTATGTCTGGGAATTGATTATTGGATGATAACAAAGAAGAAGGAAAAGGTAATGACTAAGGATGAATTAGAGAAAAACACTAAAGATCAAAAGAAGCTATTCTCATGCAATGTGGTTGCAAGGGAATCCTTAATCATTAGAAGGAGAATTTACTGAAGTAAAGGACTTGGACTCTGCACATGAAATCTGGACAAGAATGGAAGCAATATATGTTGGAGACAAGTTTACAAAGCAAGCAAAGTTATAGAACTGGAAGACCAAGATGGAATCACTGGAGATGAGAGAAGATGATAACATCAGAGCATATGGACAGGGAATTAATAAAGTGGTTACTGGTATTAGGAACTCTAGAGGAACTTACAGTAAGGAAGAAGTGATTGCAAAGATACTCAGATCTTTGACACCTGCATATAGAACCAAGGTTCAGGCTATAGAGGAGATCATACCTTTGACACCAAAATTCACCAAAGAGATGTTGATTGGCAAGCTAACTACATTTTAAGCTGCAAAATTGGGAGACACTTTACCTAAGGTTGAGTCAGCCTTCAAAGCAACCATGCACAAAAGCAAAATAATCTTACCTGGAAATGCAAGCACAAGTAGTAGTGACCTAAGAGAAGAACTTGGAGCCTATGCTGATGAATGGGAACAAATACAGGAAGAAGAAAGGAAGCTAGATGAAGTCATGGCATTGATTGCTAGAAGAGAAAAGAGAGGTAAGGGTAAGTTTGAGGGAAAATTACCTTTGAAATGTTTTTCATGTAACAAGATCGGTCATTTTGTATCTAGATGTCCTACAAGAATTCCAAATCACAAACCTAAGTTTTTCAAATCTAAGTTCTCAAAGGACAAAGAATGTTATTATGCAAGTGAGGGTATATTTGATGATGAGGATGGTGACTATGATGAAATTGGATTTATTAAGGATGATGAACCTATGCATGAAGAAAAAGCCTTAGTATCCCGAGCTGAAAAGAAATCTGAATAGGTCATAGATAGTGGTTATTCACATCATATGACTGGAGATAAAAACAAGTTTGTGAGTTTGAAAATACATGATGGTGGTGTTGTTAGATTTGGTGACAATAATCCTAAACTTATTATTGGAATTGGATCTATTTCTTTGGATAGAAAGACTAACACTGACAATGTATTACTTGTTGATGGACTTAAGCACAACTTGTTGAGTGTTGTATAGCTAGTGGACAAGGGTTATCAACTAAACTTCATAAATGGAAAATGTTCTATCAAGAGTAAAAAAGGATACTTGATAGCATCTGGTACTAAATCCATAGGTAATGTATTTTAATTGAACACATCTAAAGCTTCTTGTTTTATTGCAAAGGTTGATGACAGTTGGTTATGGCACAGAAGATTTTGTCATGTTAATTTTGATAACATTGTAAAGGCAAGTATGACAAAATCAATAAGAGATCTATCTAGAATTGTAAAGCCATCTAACACTATGTGTAGAGAATGTGTTATGGGGAAACAGACTAGAAGCACTTTCAAGAGCAAAGCTTATTCAGAAAAACAGAAGTTGGATCTGGTGTATACAAATTTGTGTGGTCCTACAAGAACAAGATCATACTATGGTGAAAGGTATTTTATATTTTTTGTTGATGACTCTTCTAGAATGATGTGGGTTACATATTTGAGAGGGAAATCTGAAGCATTTGACAAGTTCAAGTTATTCAAAGAAAAATTTGAGAATGAATCTGGTTTAAAGATGAAGTGTTTGAGATCAGATAGAGGAGGAGAGTTTACATCAGAGTTGTTTAATACATACTGTGAAGAAAATGGAATACATAGACATACTTCAGCCCCTAGAACTCCACAACAGAATGAGATAGCAGAGCAAAGAAACAAAACCATATTAGATGCTGCAAGGACTATGTTGCTGGAAGTAAATGTGTCACATGTTCATTGGAGAGAAGCAGTTGGCATTGCTATGTACACATTAAGTAGAATTCAGATTAGAGAAGGTACAAATAAAACTCCCTATGAATTATGGTTTGATCATACACCTACTGTGAAATATTTCTAAATATTTGGTAGTAAATGTTATATCAAGAGAGATGATGAGATAGGCAAGTTTGATGCTAGAAGTGATGAAGGAATCTTTCTTTATTATTCCACTAAGAGTAAAGCATATTAATGTTTCAATCTAAGAATGAGGAAACTAATTGAAAGCGCCAATGTGAGGATAGATGAAAAGTTTCAAATTCAGGAAATAATATATGATTGTGGTTAGATAACAGAAATAAGAGAAGTTGTTGTTGAACATGAAGGACCCTTGATGATCGAGAATGAGATTGAAGAAGAAGAACATGCCGAAGCTACTGAGACATTGAAGACACCAAGGTATGTCAAGATAAACCATCCAAAAGGTCAAATTATTGGTGATGCAAGCAAACACATGATGACTAGATCTAAAGTTAGATATGAGATCTATTTGACTTCTCAAGTTGAACCAAAGACTATTGATGAAGATTGTAGAGATGAATCTTGGACTAAAGCCATGGAAATAGAACTAAAAAAGATAAAGAAAAACAATACTTGGGAATTGATTCCAAGACCTAAGAACAAAAATGTGATTGGCACTAAGTGGGTTTTCAGAAACAAGATGGATGAGGAAGGGACAGTGGTAAGAAACAAGGCTAGACTGGTATGTAAATGCTAATCAAAAAAAGAAGGCATAAACTATGAAGAAAATTTGCACCTATTGCTAGATTGGAAGCTATGAGACTATTCCTTGCTTATGCTACACATAAATACTTCAAAGTGTATCAGATGGATGTGAAGTCAACATTCTTTAATGGTGATCTAGAAGAAGAAGTTTACATTAAGCAACCTGATGGTTTTCCTTTTACAGATGATGAAAACATGTTTTGCAGAATGAAGAAGGCACTGTATGGACTGAAACAAGAACCAAGGGCATGGTATGCAAGACTGGATAAACATATACTTCATCTTGGTTTCAGAAAAGGTAATGCAGATAGTAACTTGTATTTAAGAACTGATGAAGATGGAATCTTAATTATAGAAGTTTTTGTTGATGATATCATTTTTGGACGCAATGATAAAATGAGTAAGTTTTCTAAAGAAATGGAGAATGAGTTTGAAATGTCAATGATTGGTGAGATGAAATTTTTTCTTGGTTTGCAAAATCATAGTAAGAATGGCATTTTTATATCTTAGACCAAGTATCTTAAGGAAATGTTGAAGAAATTTGGAATGGAAGATTGTAAACCTGTTGGTACACCCATGGTCATAGGGAACAAATTGACTAAAAGTGACAAGACTCAAAGTGTTGGGAAGACTAAGTATAGATCAATGATTGGAGGTCTACAATATTTAACACACAGTAGACCAGATATTACCAATGCAGTTGGAATTGTGGCTAGATATTAGCAGATCCTAAATAGACACATTTTACTGTTGTAAAAAGAATTTTCAAATATTTGAAAGGAATAGTAGAATATGGATTATGGTATGAAAAATATGATGATTTTACATTGCATGATTTTACAGATGTTGATTGGGTAGGTAATGTGGATGACAGGAAGAGTACAAGTGGTGGTGCATTTTTCCTTTGGAAAAAATTGGTTTCTTGGTTGAGCAAGAAGCATAACTATATTTCTCAATCTACTCCTGAGTCAGAGTATGTTGTTGCTGCAACAAACTATACACAAGTCGTTTGGATGAAACAAATACTGAAGGACATTGGAATAATTTTCAATGTACCAGTGATTATCCATTGTGATAACACCAACACAATGAATATGTCAAAGAATCTTGTAATGCATTCAAAGACTAAACATATTTCTATAAAGTATCATTTCTTGAGGGAGAAGGTAGCAGATAGATAGATTAAACTAGAGTATATTAGCACAAAGGAACAAATAGCAGATATATTTACTAAACCTTTTTCCAAAAGATGCTTTTGAATATCTCAGAGGCATGCTTGGGGTGATGGTCCCTCCCAGTGAAGACTAAAATGATGCAGATATGCATCAGTCCAGTGGATCTTAGAGCTATATCATTCTCTGGGCTTGATGTATGGATCTACTCCTTAGGGGGAGTGATCATAGGAGAACACTATGGAGTACATTTGGGTGATCTTGCACCTAGCTGATTGGACATGAAGATTTGAAAAAGACTATAGAAGACTACATATGAGTTATGGCACCCTTTGCTATTGCTTCCAAAGGGGAAATAAATCTATGTGAAAATCCCTACTATTTTGGGGAGATTTGTGTTGAGGATATTGAGAAGATTGTATTGAGAGAGTACTTTTGGGTTGATTCATATGGATTTTACCATATGTTTCCATCAATGAAAAAGGGGGATATTGTTGGATGATATCAGTTTTGGTTACTGATCATGCTGTTGATATTCATGTTTTGTCACTAATGTCAACATATATCTCTATGGAGAAGACAGACTGGTTACTTAACTGGAAGGAGTGTACGGACAATATAAAGATGATTTGGAATGATCAAAGTTGGATTTATGAAGAAGGATGTGTTCTGACCTTAGTCCTAAGGTCTCTTGGCTCTATATTACATATTGTGGATGTTAAAGTTGATTTGATGAAGACTGGTTTTATGGACTGTAACTGTGATTCTGGACAGAGCAGGTCTCTGTGTTTCAGGTATATCATTTTGGCGAAGATAGTTTAGAACTTGCGAGCTTACTGATGGATAGTTGAAATATGGTAGAGTAATGGGTTAAGTTCAATTATTGTTTGGATACTGATGATGTCAGTTGTGGCATGTATTCTGGAGAAGACCTATTTCCTATCCGACTTCAGACATGTAGTGTGTGAAATTAATTGTAAGCATGAATTATAGATCTGGAAGTATATGTGATGGACTGTAAATGATGTATACTTGTTATAGATACAATGTGTATCTTAGCAAGGGGTTATTTAATTATTTATATGATGGAAATCTTTAATTGGCCAGCCTAGTTAATTATGTATTAGGAAAGCTTAACTAGCTGACCTAATGAATTATTGTAAGAGGGTATATATGAATGAAAATTTCTTGTGGAGAAGAGTGATAGAGAAAGATAAGGATAGAGAGGTGTGGAAGCTATGAAGCTTGTTGACTACTGGATATAAAGAAGAGTTGATACTTCATTGGAACTGACCAAGCAAAGACAGTTGCTATCAGACAGTTCACTGGAATGTGTATTTTCTTTATACACTTGATTCAAATTGTAAATCCTTGAGGGTCTCTTTAACCTTCTTTGGGAAGTGTGCCTTGGTAGTGAGCCTACTATTTTATTGACTCCTAACAAGGTCTATCTCCTAACAGGGACTGTGTACTATAATTTTATAAAAAGCTCCTAACAGGGCTAATATCTTTTAACAGGGATACTATACTCTCAGTACATTATTTGTGGGTGTTAATTCCCACTAGGGTTTTACCTTTAACAGGGTTTCCTCGACAAAAAATATTGTGTTATGGTGTTTGCAGTTACTATGTTATCATTTACATTTGGAGATTTGGTTTATAAATTTTAAAGTTTAATAATCTAGATTACAACTGATTTACCCCCCCCTCTCAATTGTCTTGTGGACTATTATTCCTAATAGTATCATGAGATGCATGATGTTACATATAAAGGAGTATGGGGGATGGAAACATGAGTAATTTATTATAGGTATGGGCTTGGGAGAATCTCTTGATATGCAGGGCAGTGACAAAGATCCATGACGGAGTGGACAACATTTTGTATACTGATATGTAGGTTTCTTGACTTAACCCTGCTTGGGGAAGACTAACTATAGGAGATGTCAGCTCGATGATCTTATCTTGGTTGTCTAGAGACCTTACAAAGGGGAAAAAGCATGGACTGACTAGAGGGCCTAGAGGAGAGACTTCTATGTATCTCATCCTTTTCTTGGGAGGACTTCTTCTATTATTGAGTGTTTTTCCTTATCTCGGGTATTGCAACAGTATCACCGTCCACATAACATATCACAAGAGTTTACATCTTATATCTGCTTTGTTGATTAGGAGAACCAAGGGTGGGGTAATAAATTATCTTTGGCTCTGTGTACTCAAGAGATGATATAGTTAGTCCACCCTTCATGGGAGTATCTAGAGGATATAGAAAATACAAGAGTCAAATTGTAATGCCCCGCCAGGGAACCCAGGAGAACTTAACCTAAACATGACACTAAATTCACGGAATAATTTTTTTTAAATGTTTACAAACAATAATGATAACAATGCGGAAGCATCACAATGAAGTACATGACATACATGAAATACAACTCATACATAGATAAAATTTCTCGAGGGTTCCTTGACGTAGAATTACTTATACAATCTTAATCTATGATTAACAAATATAAGAACTAACATAAAGGTTACATAATCTAAAACCAATAACATACATCTCATATAAATTATTACATATACATCTGATACCATAAGGTATACTACCTAATCTATATCCACTGCACAAATTGCAGGGTATGTAATAATACATAATAAACAATACAATGCATCCTCCAAGGATGATAACCAATATATACATATGGTACGAAACACATCTTAAGTAACTGAGCAAGTCTCCAAAAGACTAGGAAGATGAAACTGCAATAAGAAACATCCAAGCATGAAGAATAATCCGTCGGAATCTCAATGGTATTAAGAATCACTACCACCCAACCACGTGGAACCAAAGATCCACTCCCACCATGCTGAGGAGATAGTAACAGGCCCATCACATGGGGTATACAACAAGAATACAAACAAGGTATACATGACCTCATACTCCATGCATAGGAAGATCCTAGAAGCACTCTAATCCATAACAAGGAACAGTAAACAAAAATAGAGGTACTAACACACATAGGATAACCTAAGGTGTATATAGGAAGGTGTCATCATGTACGTTGCATCCTTGAGTTTTGTCCTAGCAATAACTTAATGGATTCTGACACCCAAGTGACTATACACAGCATCAATGACCTTTGATACAGACAAGATCACTAATGATGCCCGAACCCGCACCTCGAAAGGGGGCAAGCATCATCTCATCCTCCATCTTAGCCTATACTAGTGCTTAAGCATGGGTGATGCATTAATATTATTAGTTAAATACTAGGTCAACCTAATTAGATTAATTATGTTATCACTTGTTACCAATACTTACAATAAGCAAATCCTGACAGTAACTTGTGGGCTCTGGTACTTATTGCAAGCCACTTCCTATCATACAACTAGGTAACCTACCCTAGGTTCACAAAAGAGTATCATAAGGATAATTCATCATTCAAATTGCATCCTGTACATTTAGGTACACATAGGTTCTCAATAACCCTAAAACATCTACAGTATCCTCACAGTACCAATCCATACCTCATAAATGAATTAGGTTGGGTTTAGGAAATCAAGACCATGACATCATCATATAAACACAAATTGACATCATAAATGATACCATGCAGAAAGTACAATCCCAAAACCTCTGGATTTAAGTCCTAGGGTCATCTAACCCAACAGATACCTGAAAGCATGATGACAAGATCGAAAGGGTCACATGGTCGATTTAGGGTAATAACATGAACACACACGCCATAAAGTAACAAAAATGATAAACATTCCCCCTGGCCTTTGTATACATCCTAGGTCATCTAATGACCCCAAAAATAACACATTCAAGCACAAGAGAACCATAATGATGCATAGAAACAAAACGTCTTAAAAGACTGAAAAATGAACTATATCCATACGATCATTTACGGTTAACTCAACTAAGAATACTATTTAATGCATCATCGAATATAATCCACCATTTATTAAATTCCATTAATTAACATTCCTCTTTCTATTCCAAATACCCACATTATAATTCAATTATAGTATGAAATAATCCTATAGTGAATTGATTATAATATGCATTTAATTACATCATAATTAAGTATAATGTAGATTAATTACTTATAAATTAACTACAATTCTACATTAATCATATTTAAAAATTAACCAAATACAAATTAATCTAAACGTTCATATTAATCTACTAGCTTTCACAATGACATATGTTAATTAATATTTAAACTAACCATGTCATATAAACTAATTTGCAATTTAAAGTTTATTAATAACCCTTAATTTATAACTTAAATATTAGTACATCCATTTATTAAAAACTATATATTTAAATTAAAAATCTACCACATAAATTAATTAATACATATATATAAATTAATTAAAAAAAATTAATTAATGAAATAACATATTAATTTGAAACTAACTAATTTTTTTTTTTTAAAGCAAAAGTGGATTATCCACCATATTTTTATTAATAATAATAATCTGATTCAATAACTCCCCCGTGGAAGAACCAGTAAGAAACCCCAGGATCATTGTCATATACATGTATATGTTCTATCGTATCAATTTACAAGATTAATTACATAATGAAACCCCTAGGGATTTTGTTTTTATACAAAATTTCCACATGCCAGGACATATGCCCGGACTTATGGATTCTATGCCATTTACTATTTGACCCTGCTTTCAAATAACCATTTATAGGTTAATGTTCTACTGAACTTACGTTTGAGATATCATTTTATATCTGTTTACAAAACTCGACAAAACAAAAAACTTGTAGAGGATGTATAAAATTTCGAATTTTATTCAATCATGTCCTCCACACCCCAAACAGTAGTCGAGTACTCCAAAGCACATGGGGACCAACCTGTGGGTGCAGCATCTACATTCTCCCTTTTCTCTGCTGCATCCGAGTGTGGAGTTTCCGCCATGAAGTCTGCATCTTGTGGCCAATCGAAGGTGTCATCCGCACTTTGATTGTTGGGTGCCATTTGCTCACCACCCTGCGTACATTGTACGTTGTTTTCCAATTCGAATTCCAGCTCTGAGGGATGAGCATTGAGATTCGGCACCACATCCCGCATTGTCGAGTGCCCGCAATGAGTTTTCTTTGGTTGAGCTTGTGCATCTGTTCACGCTTGGGGGGCATTTGGGAATTCGAGGAGGTCTAATAATGCATTCACTTTGTTCGTGATTATGCCCACCATGTAAAACCCTAGCTTTTGATTCATATTACAAAGGGTGTTTTCTGCATATCTTGCATTCTGCTGCTCCAAAGATCTTTTTATGCTGACATATAGTAGCATGTAGTCATGGTTAGTGAGTAATTCCTGGTGTGTGAATACACCACCAACTAATGCCAGAACCTTCCATAAGTCATAATTCTGTAATGCCTGCAACAGTTCATTTCTTTGCAAGTAGGTTGGGCTGATAACTTTCTCAGCCAGCGATATGATCAATGGCACTAATTGTATGAGGTCTAATGCATTAGAAAGAAAAATAGAAACCAATTGTGCTGGGTAAAAGAAATGACAAACATGTTCTTCTAACATTTCTTCTCCAATCACTACGCGGATGGCAGACCAAATTCTTGTTGAATGGCATATGAACATAGCAGCAAATGATTCCTCATCTATGCTCGCAGGTAGAACCTCTTCAATCCCCGCGGCTTGAATCTGAACTATGTAATTTCTTGGAAGCATGTCGTGATGGTATCTGCCACATGACCTACACTTCAAAATATTCCCTAGTCTTACCTCCATTGTTGCTAATTGAATAAAATTAAGTGGTATTTGTGAGGGCTGAATGGGGGTATAAATATGGTTCTGTGTGTATATCCCTCATTCGTGTCGTTCCTTTTCATGGTTGTCAAATCCCGATTATTTGAGGGATGCAAAAATATGATCCCTTGTCGTGCTTTAAGTATTGAGGTGATCCCCTGAAGATCTTGGCCCTATACTTTCTCCCTTTGCATACTCAAATCACACATGTGACCAAGCTGTTGAAAGTTCATAGATGGGAGAGTTGGCGGCATGTCTTCTGTGTCTATTTATTTCTGCATTTATGTTCATCTAATAGCACATCTTGTCACACATCTGTGGTATTAATCCACACATTATTAGATGTTGTGTCATTGAACCCACGTGCTATTTCCCTTAATTATACCTTTCAGTTTGCCAATATCGCATTCTTTGTGGCCCCCGAGTTTGTCCATGTTGTCATATGAATTGTTATTATACTGATTGCGGAGTCATTATCACCTTCACGGTTTGAGGATGAGTTGCATAGTCTATTAATTAATCCGCCTTGTATTATCCAGCTTTTTCACTCTTCACCCTAAGTCGATCTATCCTTGTTATATATTTCATATAACTTGGGGTCTTGATTTATAATTGTTTCATGATCAAAAAAGATTGCCTCATATCCATCACATCCTTTATTTGCTAGATGGTCTGCAAGTTGATTACCTTCCCTTA
>MU223628.1:3823615-3855084 GCA_018584345.1 Thuja plicata
TATCTCTTCTAGCTCTTCATCAGTTTCTTCATTTTCATTATGACTAGAGATGTGTGAGGATTTCTTACCGTGGATTGAAGCTTTGAAGGTTGTTTCATTCTTAGGTTCAGTCTTCAATCTTGATATCCCAAATGTAGATATCTTGCTGATCAAAGTCTCTCTCTTGAAGTCTTGTGAGAATTGCTTAGTTTCTTCTAGAATACTAGTCTTGTTTTCATAGTCTGATGTCAAAGTAGTTAACAACTTGTCCATTATATCTTCTTTTGAAATTTCTCCTCCATTGTTTCTGATTCTAGATACTGCTTCATTTATCCTCTGATTATAAGCTCTAATGTCCTCTTCAGGAAACATCTCAAGGCTGTTGTATTTATTCTTCCATGTCTTCCTGCGTGCATTCTTTGCTTGAACATCTCCTTCAAACATGTCTTCTAGATACTTCCATATGATATATGCTTTATCAATCTTCTTGATTTTGTAAAATTCACTGTCAGATTAGGCGCTGATTAGGGCTTCTTTGGTATTTGCATTATTTGTAAATGTTTCCTTCTGTCTTCTAGTAGCAACATCATTTGCAAGGTCTTTCAGAGATGGAATTACAACTTATTGTGTAGCAATTTCAAAGATCTAAAATCCAATGCACTGTAGATGTGTTATCATTTTATTCTTCCAATCCAGATAGTTCTCTCCATCAAACTTAGGACTCTCTTTTCTGAAGTATGCCATCTAATCTACCTTAAGCTGTTAGGCTTTCTCTCCAAGGCACTTGGCTCATACCAATTGTTAGAATACTTCAGAGATAACTGAGAGGGGGGGTGTGAATCAGTTATCTGTAACTTTAAATCTTTATCTTATACTTATTAATCTAGATTGATACAAAGTAAATGTACATATAGATAACACTTTACACAACACATCAATTTGGTTATGGGGAAACCAAATGGTAAAAACCCCAATGGGAATTAGTACCCACAAAGAACTATACTGTTTATAGTGATCCCTGTTAAAAGATCTTCCAACCCTGTCAGGAGTTGTAAATTACAATGCAGTAGTATAGTGACCTGGTTAAGGGTCAGACCCTGTTAGGAGTCTTTTGCAATAACCCTGTTAGGGGTGGAGGACTCACTATCCAAGTGGTGAAGGCTACAACCTTCTAGTTATTTGATACACACTATATCAACAAGGTGAACTGTTGTTTGTGACACTACTTATTTGATCAGTTCCTTTTATGAGATCATGGGACCTGTAGGACAACTCTTCTTAACATCCTTGTTGGCTCTACTAAGTGTGCAAGCATAATTACAACTGCACAAGTACTAACTAAATAGACGCGTTTCTTCACTGAGTCAGCTTCATCAATTTAACCATAACTTTGCAATCTTCTTGAAACACGTTTGGCGCGTTTAGATTAATATCAACAACTCATAACTCATCATGAATATACACACGCATATCCTGAAGATAGGCAAAAATCAATCAACATGTTACATATGTCGGCCTTAAACCGTTATTCCTCCAAAACTATAACCGTTTATAACAAAATTACATATCTTTACTGAAACATCATATCTAAGTCTGCATGTATGAACATAGCATAGTAAACATGTCAAAAACACGTATCTATCCATGCTGGTCTTCATGGCATCATATTGATAAGTACATACAGAAGTACTACTATGTATATATGTTGTCATCAATGACAAACATACTATCAATCAACTATTCAGAATCAAATCTCCAACAGTGAGATCAACTGATAGGGGGAAATTTGATACAGGGAAAAAAAGGACCAAGTTAAGATTATTTCTTCAAAGACATAAGATAAGACCCTAAAATTTGAATTCCTTTGGGATTTTACAAATTTTTTGAAAAGGATCTAAATGTAGTATAAGGATTTTGCAAGGAAAATATGAAGTAATGATGTGAGCTTAATGCAAGAGGATTAAGATTGCAAATGCAAGGATACTAATGCAACATATGCAAAAGGGATTATGTTATGAATATGCAAGAATGAAGCAAACTGAAAGGCTCCAACATAAATGTTTTTGGTCTCCATATGTTCACAAGGTCTTGAAATAAGGTGTTTTGGGAAGAATCAAAGTGTTCATGAATGTTTGGAAATGTTTGGAATAAGAATAGAATGTTTAGGAGTGTTTTTTAAATTATTCTTTAAAATTTTGAAACACCCACACAAGACACATTGTAAAGAATGGTTGTTATAAAATTAAAACAAACACATCACAACCTATGGATGGAAAGAAAAATATCTATTAAATCCCCACTTGAACAAAGTTCATCTACGCTTACTAATTGTGGAAAAATTAGAAGCTTGGATGCACAGGATCCTCCTTACAGTGCACTCACTTCTCAGGCACACCAAGCTTCGAATCCCAAGGTTCATCACTTCCCAAGGGAGCATTGTCTCTACTAACAGCCATGAAAATGTGGGGTGTCTTAGTCGGTCTCTGACCTTCCGCACTAGCAGATAGAGGTTTTTTGGATAGTAAAACATAGTTTTTAGTAAAGGTATCTGTTAATGTGGCTATATGTGCGGTAGATTAGCTCCATTATGGAGGCTTCCCAGGCTACAAAATTTGCATTCTATAGGTTTTTATGCACCACAAGGGTGCTGAGGGAGATCTTATTTTGGGTATAACATATTCAACACCTGTTCACTATGAGATTAATCACAATGCCATATTTTATATACTGGTTTGGAAGGGCTTGGGTTTATCTTGTTACCGGTTGGCCAATCCACTCTCATTAGCTCTGTTAAAGCACTTGGGAGGTAGCCAAACTAAAGGATTTGCAAGGATTTCTCTTTCACCCAAGATCCCCGAAGGCGAGGGGAGAGGATAAGTCCATAAAATTCATTGGGATTACAAAAAATAGAAGACACTTCAGACACATAAACAAAATGATTCTTTTAAGCACCAAGCTGAAGTGTTTTCTAACTACTAAAAACACACATGAAAGTTTTAGAAGACACACAAGGTCTTTGACAAACATCCTGCATCAAAATTGTTTTTAGTTTTATGATTCATTCTTCATCCTAGGATTGCCAAAATGCTGGACAAATCATCAGTAACACATAAATCTAGTATACTAAGTGCAGAAATAGATTTAGGAATGGAGAAAATCAGAAATTTGCATGAAAAACATCCATTTTACCACCTGCGTAGGAATAGGCTACCACCTACACATAATCAAGGTACCACCTGCACAAAATTAGGCTACCAACTACGTATCTTCTATCGACCTATGCAGCATCAGACTACCACCTGTGTAGGACCAGCAACCAAGTGTGCAACAACTTATCAGAAGCCTAAAAAGTGGTGAAAACTAGTAGAATCAAAGGTCTTTTCCACATCTAAGCATGTAAGATTCTCAGGAACAAAAATAGGGTTAATTTATTATTCCATTTAAGATTGATTTCAAGAGATTGAAAATTATTTGAAACCCTAAATAGGTTTAGTGTGCATTAAACTGATTTGGGAACACCTTAGAAACGAAATATGCATTTGATCCTAAACTAGTTTAAAGTTCATTTTAGATTCCCAAATCAAATTTGCATATTCATTTTAGAGTCCTTATCAACTTAAATGACTTGATTTTTCATAATATATTCCATTTGAACCCCTAGTTAGGCTATATTGTGACTTTGATTGAAATTGGAAGAACCTTGATTGCATGTAACCCTAAACTAGGTGAAGTTTGTTTTAAGAGCACAAATAAGATGTGAGAGTTCATTTTAGACTTGCAAATTGAAATGTGAGGTTCATTAACCAAGTTAGGGTTCATTTTCATTGTTTAAGATCCATTTTAGCTTTGTAACATATGAAAATTAGAAAAGAAAGCATGAAATGTACAAATGCTTCTTAAACTTGAAGATATTGATCCTAAACCCTAAAGAACCATCCTACACAACCAAGTGTGTAGGTTGGTGAACAACTAAGTAGATAAGTAGCCAACTATGTAGGTCTAGGTGACAACTATGTAGGAAATTAAATCAACTACATAGGACCTAACCACATACGTAGGTCTGGGTACCAACTGCGCAAAACCAGTAACCACCTATGCAAAACCGGTGATTGCCTATGAAAAACCTATAGCCACCTATGCAAAACCTGTAACCACCTCCGTAGAACTCTTCCAGGTCCTTAAAAATGCACAAAAACACAAAAATGTAATCATTTAGTAATGTTTCACGTCGGGTTCACCAAATGTAAGACTAGAAAAAGGCATAAGAAGCATATCTAGGTAACCACAAACCCTAATCAATATGCTAACCTATCTATTCTAACATTAGAGCCATTGAAAAAGGAATTCTAAAAAAATAGGCAATAAAAACATAAGAAATCCCTTCAAGTGATGCTCAAATGGTCTCCTTTATGCTCCATAGAGTAGATTTGATGTTGCTCTTTGACAATAACACAATTACACAATGCGCATTGATGGAGGTTGACAATGCGCCCAAATAAAGATGTTTTAAAATGATTGAATAACATCAATGAACTTTGATGATGCCATAGGATTAAAATAGGAATGGGGAAAAATTGATGACCTTGGGAAATGTTCCTAAAATAAAAATAATCAGAAATACCATTGATGAACTTGGACAACACTATTGAATTGATAATGATATATTGATAACGATAACATCGATGGACTTTGACAATGTTATCAAATAGCTGATAAAAGGGATATGAAGCATTGATAAACTTGGAAAATGCTCCTAGAATGATGACAAGATTGATTGAATTTAGAAAAGGGTTTGATCAATGTGAAAATTGAGTTAATTAGGCATCAATGAGCTTGGACAATGCCCCAGAATGGTTGGAACGAGTCCAAACAATTCTAAAAATTATTAGGAATAGATTTGAATTGATTTAGGATGATTTGAAATGGTTTAGGATGGAATAGGATCAGTTTAAGATCAAATAGGATCGGTTTAGGACCGAATAGGATCAAATAGGATCAGTTTAAGGTTGATCAAAATCGATTAGGGAATGATCAATTTGACAAAGATAGTAGAAATATTAGTAAATAATTGAACAATTTTGTAATATTTAATCATTGAAGAAAGACACAGTGTTGTCATATAATAAAGATCATATATGAAACATAGAGGAATAATTAGGTCACAAAATAATTTTTCAATTATAATGCTAAAAATGTTAAAAGATGTAGACTAGCAGGCTCCAACCATTTTTGGGTGTCTACAGTAACCAATCAAAATTAGGGATGCCAAAGCGGAAAAAGGTGATGAATCTAGATCGTTGATATTGATATGGATGTTTCCTCACTGATCTATATATGAGATTATTCAAACCCTAATCTATGTGGGAGAATGCATATGTGTGTTAGTGCATGTATATGGATGTGAATGTGAATATAAGAGATCATATGTATATGCATGTTGTGCATATCTGAATCATTGACCAGATAGTTTGACCAAGCAGAGTAGTGAAGAGAAGAACATAGATATACCAGATTGAGAGATCAGTTAAGAGTTGGAAAGATGTGATCTATTATCAACATTAGTAGTGTAGACCGAAGGATCAGGTACTGATACATTCTAGCAAGTGAATCAGGGTAAATCTCTTAACAAAGTGGTCCCAACAGGCCTTTTTAAATCTCTTAACCAAGTGTTTACTTATTTGTAAGTTTAAATCCTTTAACAAGGTAGATTGTATATCTATAAGCTCTTAACAGGGTAGACCCGTCATAAGGCAGATCATCAGAAGTGATCAAAATTGTAGCCTTAATAGGAACACTTTATTATTGAAGTAGTGAAGATTTGTGGGTGTCATCCTCACCCCAGTTTTACCTTCAAGGCTTTCTAGGTTACCAAATATTTGTGTTATTTGTTCATTATGGATATGATTAGATGTTAGATCTATTACAACATTTCTATTTATGTTTATGAATACATGGTTAAATCAGTTTTCTTTAGAATTAAAATTTTTATAGATCTAATTCACTCCACCCCCTCTCAGTTATTTCTTTCCCATATTAGACTTCCAACAGAAAATATACAAGACTATACACGATACCAAAATAAATCACTTTCTTCTAGTTGGCATAAGGAATTGATGAATTGAAAATATATAGGATCTCCTAATCATGTCAAATATTTCTTGCTACAAACTCTATCAACTCTAAAATAAGTTATAAATCTGCACATCTTCTATTCCATATTCATATCATAATGACTTTAGACTCAATCCACACTCAATTCACGTTCAATACATATACCCACATGCCTAAATATATATCAACTTGATCACTAAAAAGCTCAACTATGTTGGCCACAATAAAGATGAACAATATTTACACAAATTTGGCCACCTTGAATGTTTGTGCTCAATGCGGTTCACCTTAGGAGGTAAACTAGACCTAAATACATCATACCATGATTCTTGAATAATTGATTTAATCAAAGTGCACACAATACCATCAACATTTGTAACAGTCATAGACAAAGATTTTACAAGGGATGTGAACAGGACCACACTTGAAACTGTCTCAAAGTAAATGCACAAAAACTGTGAAAAGGTGAAGTATACTTGGTGCAAATCATTAGAAATGAGGCTACAACAGCCGAGAGATAACTATTATGACACAAGATATGAAGACACAGTAGAAATAGACCAAAAGATATGAGATGAGACCAGTTTAAGAAAGAATCACGTAATTCTCACCCCAATAAATCAAGTTGCAGACTGTGTGCAGATAGAAGGAAGATAAACAGGCCCAGAACAGAGACCAGATTTAGAAAAAAGACATTGGACAGACGCAAAATTGCTCGCTATTTTGAGAAAATGTTTAACTTGCAGAAAGAAGTACTTTCTTGCGTGAAGAAGTACTTTCTCACACAAAGATTCTCACAGGTGCACACAAAACTATGCAGTCCCGCATGAAAAATAATGACAGAATGGTGAATAAAAATGACAGACTAGTGAATAAAATATTAGCAGATTGAAAAATGTCACACGATGATTGCCAACGTGTCACACAAAGTTTCTTAGAAAATGATGCAAAGATGGAAGAATTTTCACAAGACTTGGTAGTGAAAAAGTGAAATTCTACATAATCAAATAGTTAAAACTAGATTGCATTTTTTGAGATAAGATCATGTTGTTTTCTGACAAAGAGTTCAAGTTACAGATTGTTTTGGACATATTCAAGTTTGACAGTTTGTGTGATTTTACATTTGTTTTGATTGTTTAAGTGATACACCCATGCAAAAAACATTAAGCAGAATGTTTGTAGTACCAGAACAAACACATCACAATCCTAGGATAGCCATGGCAGTATCTGTTGAATCCCCACTTGAACTGAAGTTCAACTATGCTTACTCATAGAAGACAACTTAGAATCTTGGAGGCACGGGATCCTCCTTACATATGCACTCCTTAGGCACACCAAGCTTTGAACCCCAAAGGAATTGCTTCCCAAAGGGTTGTTGTCTCTACTAAGAGCCGTAAAAGTGTGGGACATCTTAGTCAGTCTCTGACCTTCGGCGCCAATAGATAGAGGGTTTTTAGATACTATAACAACAGTTTGTAGTAAGGACATCCATTCAGGTGGTTGTGATCAAGTCATTTTCCCAATTAAGGGGGCTCTCCCAATCCTTTCAAAGAAAGGATTTCACCTTAACAATGTCAGGACTTTAATGCACCACTAGGGTACTAGAGGAGATTTTGGTTGCCACAATGAATTCACACTTGTGCATTCTGAGATTAATCACAATGGAATTTTTTATATACCAGTTTGAAAGGGCTTAGCTTAGCTCTACTAAGGCTCTCGGGAGGCAGCCACACTAGAAGAATCATATGAATTTATCTTACACCCAAGATCCATAAAGGCAGGGGAAGAGGATACGTTCATATAGTTCTTGGAATTAAAAACTAGAAAACCCTTCAATCACACAAGACAATGATTCATTTTAATCACCAACTGAAGTGTGTTCTAACTACTAAAAAATGACATGAGGATTTTGTGAAAAAACATAGGTCTTCGAAAAGAATCCTGCAGTAAATACGTTAGTAGTTTGTAATTTCTTTCTTCATTCTCAGCATCCTGCGAACCACCGTTAAGATGTTCCAAAAATAAAATCAGAGAAACATAGATGTCAGGAAATAAAAGATGGTAAGTAAACCGAGATAATAAATAGAAAATAAAGGTCTATGGTGTCAAATTTTGCATGATGATTCTCACAATCCTGCACGAAGAAGTATAGATAATCAAGCGAAGAACTAGAAAGTTCGCGTAAGACGCCATGAAATTTTGCGCGAAATCTCTGACAGAGATGTATAGACAAAGTGCAAAATTGAAAAGAAGTGCAATAAAATGAGGCCAAAACTGATTAGTCTGGCCCCACGGTGGGTGCCATAAATGTACATGTTAAATGTGGCCTTGTAATTCAACCATACACTTCAACATAGTCCTTGTTCATCAGCCACATAGAGAAGTGAATATGAATTATTAATCATGCATGACTATATGATTTGACCTGTTGCCTTCTATCTAGACAGGGTTTTTAATGGCTCTTAGAATGAGAGTCTCACAACCTAGACCAATCCAAGAATGAAGGATTTCTCTCCACGAATGCAATGCAATGTAATGCAAGATTAATCTAAGAACATGAAATATGCAAGATTAATCTAAATGAAATTAAACTAAGACATGATAAGAAATATAAGATTAATCTAAGAAAATAAAGCTATTCTAATGCAAATGAGCTTAATTGAAATGAGATGATGAATTCTAAAATGCAACAACAATTCTTTATTCTAACAATGCATATCCTTAAATGAGAAATAGGAGTTCTTTTATAGACTGAGAGTCAGCTCAGAATAGAAATTTTCCTTTTTGAAATAAAACAGATAGAAAAGTCAGTTCAGATTAGCAAGCTTTCTTTAAAAGAAAACAATGAACTGTTTTCTCTTTGTTTTTAACTATTTTCTTTTTTATTTTAACTGTTTTCTTTCTCTTTAGAGCACAGTTAATTCAAAGTTTCTATTTCTAAACAGGAGAGAAGATTTTTGAGAGAAGATTTAATTAAATAAATAGAATATGACCTCATAAATGTATTTTCTCAATTATTTGAATATTTAATTTCAATTTTTGAAATGAGGATATTTATTTAATAATTAAATATTATTTAATTCCTTTATATGTGTTTTAGCTAAAAGGGGTGAATTTAATTTAATTAAAGTGCTAGGACTTTATAATTAAATTAATTCAACCATGGGGTTTATTTAGCCAACTGATATTTTAGGAATTAAATATAATGTTATGATTAATGCAGATTAAGGATTTTATGCATTTGACACTTAGGTCGAGTAGAGTCAGTCAAAACTTAGAATTGCCTGGTACAATAGGACTTGATGATTAAGAAGAATGACAAATGCAACAAAATTGGTTAGGATTGCAAGATGCCAATTTTGGGGTGTTGCAAATAGAAATAAGGGAACCCATTTGAAGTGTAAGGGGTTCATGAACAACTTGCATAGATGTGCTTGAATCACAAGGGGGAGTATGAGGAACAATAGGATCCTACGATGGAGTAGGAGCAATGACAAGATCATTGGGCAGGATATGATCTTGTGGGGGATCTAGAGGAGTAGGAAAAGGAAAAGGATGGATGGATGAATCTTGAAGAATAATGGGATCTTGTGAAGGACCTAAAGGTGAAGGGACACCCTGATCTTGACTTGACATCAGATTATGGGAAGAAATGGGAGGGAGATCATGATCTTTCTTAGGAAGTGGAAGGTCAATGTGACTTGGAAGGGCATTTTGGTCTTGAAGTAGAATAGGATCAGCTTGGATGGGATCATCTTGGATAGGGGTGATAAGGATAGTGGGATCATCATGAGGCTCAAGGGAAATAGGAGTTTGATAAAAAATTGGAGGGGATTGCTCATTGTTGGGATCTTGATCTTGATTTTCTTTAGGACATGTTTCTTTGTGCTTTAGATCATCCTCTTGACATGGGGTATGAATTTTTATATGCATGGAGGATTTTGGAAATTGATCAAAGTTTTGACATGAGGGAGATGGACTTTGGATGGGACTCTCTTGAATGAGAATGCTTGAAAATGAAGGAAATGGTGACATTGGTTCAAGCATTTGGGAATAATGAAAGGGAATTGGATAATGACTGGTACTAGCTTGGATCTCTTTTATGGATAGCCATTGGAAGGTTGCATTGTTGGAAGAGTCATTTGATGGGGATGGAGGAAATTGTTCTTGGGAGGAATGTGGGGATGAAGGAGTGGAGGGAAACATGGATGTTTCTTGAACGTCAATGTCTTTAGGGGAGATAGGTATGACATCCATGTGATTGCTTTGGAATGATCCATTTCTAGACAAGGGTGAATTATTTGTGTCATCCTCTTCATTTTTAGGATCCAATTTTTGAAACAAATTCTTTAAAAATTTAGATTTAAAGTTGCGTTTCTTGATGGATCTTTTTGGTAATACCTCATCATTATTTACATGTTGGAATTAATTTTTGGATTGAACATGTTCCTCAAAAGGGTTCTCATCGATTATGTTTTGTTGATGCTTGAAAGATGTCACATTTGAATTTGTCCTTGATTGAGAAAAACTTGTTTGATTTGAGGACATAAGAGGGACTTCATCACTAGAAAATATTCTTGAATGCAAGATTATTGGTGACCTTAATAGTGATTGACTTGTTTGTATCGTCGGCACAAGAGGTTTTTTGGTTTCTTGAGGAACACTTGGTTGCATTGGAATGAAGATCAGTTCATAATTAGGTGGTGGCCCCAATTGAATTATGCCACGCACTGGTTGAAAGGTTTTTTTGAGAGCTTGATTGAATGATTGATTCAAAATTTGAGCACATGGAGACTGATTTGAAACTTGATTGAATTAACCATAATCTGGGACTTGGTTGAAAAACATTTTCTCTTGCATGTGATTGAATAGGGCTTCACTAAAATTTCTGTTTGCCTCATTTAGTTGTGAAATAAGTTTTGGTATCTTTGATTTTTCAATGAGACATTGTATATAAATTTTACCAAAACATTCACTTGGGAATCTAAGGAGTTTTACCATCTCCTTTCTACTCTTTATCATGTTTTCTACCCTCCCTACTAAGATCTTCTTTTCTTTAGCCAATTTTGACTCCAAATTTTTGATAAAGTATGTGTGGGATTGATTTGATTGATTGTTCAATTGTGTTAATGTCATTTGTCTTGGTTCAAGAGACTGTTGTGAAGTGTACATGATAATTGGGTAAAAAATTTGTTGTTGCAAAGGTACACCTTTTCTAGGATCAAGTGGTAATTTTGATTTCCTTGTGATGGAAACATGGGTTGATAAGTGTCTTGTTGCCTTTTGGATGCTTGGAACCTAGTGAAGATTGACGTGATGACTATATGCAAGTGCAAAAATGTTTTTGACTTTTTTTTTGAGAGACTTTTAGGATGACAATGCAAACTAAATATGCAAGGACTTTATGCAAATGCAAATTTGGACTTTGGATGATTTATGCAAAGAAACAAATGGCTTAATGCAATTGATTTTTTTTTTGGATTTGAAAAATCTTTGGAAATTGAAAACCTAAGAGCCTAACCTTAGGAAAGAGAATAACGATCTTGACTTTAAAAGGGATCAATTTGATAAAGGGATAAAAAGGTATTAGGTCCAATCCAACATGAGAAATATGGAGTGAGATCAACTGATAGGGGGAAATTTGATACAGGGACAAAAGGGACCAAGTCAAGATTATTTATTCAAAGACATAAGATAAGACCCTAAAATTTGAATTCCTTTGGGATTTTACAAAGTTTTTAAAAAGGATCTAAATACAGTATGATGATTTTGCAAGGAAAATATGAATTTATGATGTGAGCTTAATGAAGGAGGATTAAGATTGCAAATGCAAGGATACTAATGCAATGTATGCAAAAGGGATTATGCTATGAATATGTAAGAATGAAGCAAACTGAAAGGCTCCAACATAAATTTTTTTGGTCTCCATATGTTCACAAGGTCTTCAAACAAGGTGCTTTGGGAAGAATCAAAGTGTTCAAGAATGTTTGGAAATTTTTGGAATGAGAATAAAATGTTTAGGAGTGTTTTTTAAATTATTCTTTAAAATTTTGAAACACCCACACAAGACACATCGTAAAGAATGGTTGTTATAAAATTGAAACAAACACATCACAACCTATGGATGGAAAGAAAAATATCTCTTGAATCACGACTTGAACAAAGTTCATTTGTGCTTACTACTTGTGGAAAAATTAGAAGCTTGGATGCACAAGATCCTCCATACAGTGCACTCACTTCTCAGGCACACTAACCTTTAAATCCTGAGGGTCATCACTTCCCAAGGGATCATTGTCTCTACTAAGAGCCATGAAAATGTGGGGTGTCTTAGTCGGTCTCTGACCTTCCGTGCTAGCAGATAGAGGTTTTTTGGATACTAAAACATAGTTTTAAGTAAAGGTATCTTTTCATGCGGTTGTGTGCGGTAGATTAGCTCCATTATGGAGGCCTCCCAAGCTACAAAAGTTGCATTTTGTAGGTTTTTATGCACCATAAGGGTGCCGAGGGAGATCTTATTTTGGGTATAACATATTCAACACCTGTTCAATGTGAGATTAATCACAATGTCATATTTTATATACTGGTTTGGAAGGGCTTGGGTTTAGCTTATTACAGGTTGGCCAATCCACTCTCATTAGCTCTATTAAAGCACTTGGGAGGTAGCCACACTAAAGGATTTGCAAGAATTTCTTTTTCACCCAAGATCCACGAAGGCGAGGGGAGAGGATAAGTCCATACAATTCCTTGGGATTACAAAAAATAGAAGACACTTCAAACACATAAACAAAATGATTCTTTTTAAGAACCAAGCTGAAGTGTTTTCTAACTACTAAAAACACACATGAAAGTTTTAGAAGACAACAAGGTCTTCGACAAACGTCCTGCATCAAAATCGTTAGTAGTTTTATGATTCATTATTCTTCCCAAGATTACCAAAATGCTGCACAAATCATTAGTAACACATAAATCTAGTATACTAAGTGCAGAAATAGATTTAGGAATGGAGAAAAATCAGAAATTTGCATGAAAAACATCCATTTTACCACCTGCACAGGAACATGCTACTACCTACACATAATAAACGTACCACCTACACAAAATTAGGCTACCAACTATGTAGCTTCTATCCACCTATGAAAAATTAGACTACCACCTATGTAGGACCAACAACCAAGTGTGTAACAACTTATCAGAAGCCTAAAAAGTGGTGAAAACTAGTAGTATCAAAGGTCTTTTCCACATCTAAGCATGTAAGACTCTCAGGAATAAAAATAGGGTTCATTTATTATGCCATTTAAGATTTATTTCAAGAGATTGAAATCAATTTGAAACCCTAAATAGGTTTAGTGTGTATTAAACTGATTTCAGAACACCTTAGAAAAGAAATGTGCATTTGATCCTAAACTAGTTCAAAGTTCATTTTAGATTCCCAAATCAAATTTACATGTTCATTTTAGAGTCCTTGTCAACTTAAACAACTTAATTTTGCATAATGTATTCCATTTGAACCCCCAGTTAGGCTATATTATGACTTTGATTGAAATCAGAAGAATCTTGATTGCATGTAACCCTAAACTAGGCAAAGTTTGTTTTAAGAGCACAAATCAGATGTGAGAGTTCATTTTAGAATTGAAAATTGAAATGTGAGGTTCATTAACCAAGTTAGGGTTCATTTTCATTTTTTAGGATCCATTTTAGCTTTGTAACATATGAAAATTAGAAAAGAAAGCATGAAATGTAGAAATTCTTCTTAAACTTGAAGACATTGATCCTAAACCCTAAAGAACCATCCTACACAACCAAGTGTGTAGGTTGGTGACCAACTAAGAAGCTAAGTAGCCAACTGTGTAGGTCTGGGTGCCAACTATGTAGGAAATTCAACCAACTACGTAGGACCTAAGCACATACGCAGGTCTGGGTACCAACTGTGCAAAGCCAATAACCACCTACGCAGAATCAGTGACCACCTACACAAAACCTATAACCACCTATGCAGAACCTATAACCACCTCCGCAGAACTCTTCCAAAACCTTAAAAATGCACAAAAACAAAAAATGTAATCATTTAGTCATGTTTCATGTCGGGTTTACCAAATGTAAGACTAGAAAAAGGCATAAGAAGCATATCTAGGTAACCACAAACCCTAAACAATATGCTAACCTATCTAATCTAACATCAAAGCCATTGAAAAAGGAATTCTCAAAAAATATGCAATAAAAACATAAGAAATCCCTTGAAGTGATGCTCAAATGGTCTCCTCTCTGCTCCATAGAGTAGATTTTATTTTTCTCTTTGACAATAACACAATTACACAATGCGCATTGATAGAGTTTGACAATGCGCCCAAATAAAGATGTTTGAAAATGATTGAATAACATCAATGAAGTTTGATGATGGCATAGGATTGAAATAGGAATGGGGAAAAATCGATAAACTTGGAAAATGTTCCTAAAATAATAATAATCAGAAATACCATTGATGAACTTGCACAACACTATTGAATTGATAATGATATATTGATAACGATAACGTTGATGGACTTTGACAATTTTATCAAATAGCTTATAAAAGGGATACGAAGCATCGATGAGCTTGGAAAATTCTCCTAGAATGATGACAAGATTTATTGAATTTAGAAAATGGTTTGATCGATTTGAAAATTGAGTTAATTAGGCATCGATGAGCTTGGACAATGCCCCGAAATGGTTGGAATGAGTCCAAACAATTCTAAAAATGATTAGGAATAGATTTGAATTGATTTAGGATGATTTGAAATGGTTTAGGATCGAATAGGACTGGTTTAGGACCGAATAGGATCAATTTAGGATCAAATAGGATCAGTTTAGGGTTGATCAAAATCAATTAAGAAAATGATCAATTTGACAAAGAGAGTAGAAATATTAGTAAATAATTGAACAATTTTGCAATATTTAATCATTGAAGAAAGACACAGTGTTGTCATATAATAAAGATCATATATGAAACATAGAGGAATAATTAGGTCACAAAACAATGTTTCAATTATAATGCTAAAAATGTTAAAAGATGTAGATTAGCAGGCTCGAACCATTTTTAGGTGTCTATAGTAACCAATCAAAATTAGGGATGCCTAAGCGGAAAAAGGTGATGAATCTAGATCATTGATATTGATATGGATGTTTCCTCACTGATCTATATATGGGATTCTTCAAATCCTAATCTGTGTGGGAGAATGCATATGTGTTTAAGTGCATGTATATGGATGCAAATGTGAATATAAGAGATCATATGTATATGGATGTTGTGCATATTTGAAGCATTAACCAGATAGAGTGACCAAGCAGAGTAGTGAAGAGAAGAACATAGATGTACCAGATCAAGAGATCAGTTAAGAGTTGGAAAGATGTGATCTATTATCAACATTTGTAGTGCAAACTGAAGGATCAGGTACTGATACATTCTAGCAAGTGAATTAGGGTAAATCTCTTAACAAAGTGGTCCCAACAAGCCTTTTTAATCTCTTAACCAAGTGCTTACTTATTTGTAAGTTTAAATCCTTTAACAAGGTAGATTTTATGTCTGTAAGCTCTTAACAGGGTAGACCCGTCATAAGGTAGATCATCAGAAGTGATCAAAATTGTAACCTTAATAGGAACACTTTATTATCGAAGTAGTGAAGATTTGTGGGTGTCATCCCCACCCCAGTTTTACCTTCAAGGGTTTCTGGGTTACCAAATATTTGTGTTATGTTTTCATTATGGATATGATTAGATGTTAGATCTATTACAACATTTCTATTTATGTTTATGAATACATGGTTAAATCAGTTTTCTTTAGAAGTAAATTTTTTATAGATCTGATTCACTCCACCCCCTCTTAGTTATTTCTTTCCCATATTAGACTTCCAACAGAAAATATACAAGACTATACACGATACCAAAATAAATCACTTTCTTCTAGTAGGCATAAGGAATTGATGAATTGAAAAGATATAGGATCTCCTAATCATGTCAAATATTTCTTGCTACAAACTCTATCAACTCTAAAATAAGTTATAAATCTGCACATCTTCTCTTCCATATTCATATCATAATGACTTCAGACTCAATCCACACTCAATTCACGTTCAATACATATACCCACATGCCTAAATATATATCAACTTGATCACTATAAACCTCAACTATGTCAGCCACAATAAAGATGAATAATATTTACACAAATTTGGCCACCCTGAATGTTTGTTCTCAATGCGGTCCACCTTAGGAGGTAAACTAGACCTAAATACATCATAACATGATTCTTGAATAATTGATTTAATCAAAGTGCACACAATGCAACATTTGATCCATTAACGACATCAAACATAATGTCTAGCAAAACAATAAAACACGATAACTATTCAGCACAAAATCATTCTCTAATGCAAATTGTAGACACCCAAAAATGACCATGCTTGGAGCTCACTTTAAACTACTAATGATTCCTCTCTTAATTAATAGTTTCTTAATCATTAATTAATCACCTTGTTTCCTCTATAGTTTGATCTCTTAATCATTTAATCATTTCCCTAAAATTAATTAAATAATTTATATTATATAATTAATTAATCTTTATTGGTTAATTAAGTTTAAATTTCATATCAATTTCTAATTAATTTAATTTCATACTAATTTCATTTAGTTCCATATTTCTCAAAATTGAATTTTTAATTCAATTTTAGATTCTCATAAAATCAGAAAATAAAAAATATGAGGAAAATAAAATTCATTAATTTCAGAAAAATCATCATAAGCAAAAAAATCAAAATTCTTAAAATATATTCTCTCTTTAAAATAAAAAATCAAATTGTTTTCTTAATTCACATTTTTCAAACTTTATCTTTAAAATCGGAATATCTTTCTAATGCAGTCAAGGATGAGGGATCCAATGAAGGATTGCCAAAACTTGCAACCAATAACCATAACAATGGAGAAAACCAAATACACATAAATATAATCAACATTCAACTTTATACTATCATAGAGAATCAATTATATTCAACATGTTGGGTTGTAAGGCCTTCCCGATTATGACCAATTACAAAGAATAAATCTAAGATCCAACACAGATTTTTTGCAAGCATCAGGCCATTTACCTTCTACCAAAAATACAATTCACTATCTGGATTCTCAGATCCAACACTTTGATCTTCTCTCCAATCTTATCTCCACCCCCAAATCTAAGAACAAAGTACAACTTAAATACTAAAGGCAACCAATAGGCCGACCTACAACAATCAAACACTAGAGAAAAATCTAACTCAAATTTAGGTCCACACAATCCCTAATGAGAGATCCATCATTAATAATGTGTTCTAAATTAAATACATGAGGTCAGCCAGTATGTCAGCCAACAGATCCAACCAAAGAACCCAGTTGATGAGAAAGAATACCAAAAGATAGACTACTCGGTGAGCAAGAAAACTGAGCCACAAGAAACTAGTCGATGAAGCCACCAAGCCAACCAAACCTCACAAGGTGAAACAACTAAGTACAAATCACAAATTACCAAGTCACCAATAGTAACCGAGTCACCAGAAGTGATCAAATACCGAGAAACTCCACCAAGAATAACACCACCAAGATTAGTCACTGAGTTGACCAACCATTGATCAATAGGAAATCAAGCCACCGAGTACTAAACCGAGGACTCCTATAAGCTACCAAACTCCAAAATTGAACATATTTTTTTTTGATACAGGATCACCAAGAATCGTAGAATGCTCCTACATCAGACACCCTAGGTAAAGAAGATGTTCCCATAAAGGAAAACATGAACATCTTAAGGGAATCATAACAGTTATTCCATACTTGTTCTTAACCCATATCTCCTCTTTTCCTTCATTCCATGTTTTATTCACTCTGTCCATTATCCCATTCGACAAATTTGTATGCCCTGCACCTTTCTAAGATCTCCTGTCTGCCACTGATAGTGACTAACTTTGATCATCCTCTACACTTTGATACCATCAGTATTTCAATGAACTACATTCTCATCTGAATTACTAATCAACTCAGTATCATTTGCATCTCATTGTGTCAATAGTGTCAACATATGTTGCACCACCTTAGTCAAAAATTCCATTTGTTTCTTAATCTCTGCAAGTTCCTCAGAGATGTCATTATTTTTTCCATTCAAACTTTCTTTCATGTTATCCATAGGAATAGGTTCATCAACTTTCTTCTCCTCATGTTTGTCAGTGTCATTCAGACAACATCTGATAACTCCACATCTATTAGTCTATGCTCCTTGCAAAGGTGTCATTTTATACTTGGATCCACACTTCCTTACAACATAGGTATTTGTACGAACATCAAACATAACATGTATGTCATATTGCCAAGGTCTATCGAGAAATAGGTGACAAGCATCCATAGGCAACACATCACATAATATCTCATCGTAATAAGATCCAATCTTAAAATTAACAAGACATTGCTCCTCAACCCGGACCTTAGAAAAATCTTGTATCCAACTAATCTGATAATGATTAGGATGTTTCCTCCTTCCCAAATTCAACTTACTAACCATCTCTTCTGAAATAAAGTTCTCAAAATTGCCACCATCAATTATGAAATTACATACCTTATCCGTGCACTTACATCTGGTTATGAACAAATTTATTCTTTGCACTAGTTCATTAATACATGCAACCAAGTTTCTAATGATCATAACTTCACCTTATTCTATAGCATTCACTGAAATTTCCTCGATAGTTAGGGTAAAATTATTTTGAGGACATGAAAAAGCTATATGACCCTTCTCACCACACTAAAAAAAGTACCGATGAAACCACTTCTTCCTCTTCTTCTATACCCACAATTGTAATCCTTAGTGGTTTGACTACTATTAGATCCTACCTCAGTCTGCTTAAGATTCTCCACCAGCTTACTCTCAATAGGTGTGTCATTGGTCTTACCACCTTTGTGTCAATTATTTTGTCTTCACTCAAACTTCTTGTTGAGCTTCTCCTCAATCTTCAATGACGTCTGATAAGCATATCCTATTATTGTCATCTGAATAGTAGGTAATTATTCCTCAATACTAGGTCTCAAGCCATAGATATACCTATCAAATTTCTCCTTGTCAGCTTCTGAATGATGAGTTCTAATCAGGATCCTATAAAACTCCTCGGTATACTCTTGCACCGATTTGTTTTCCTGCCTCAAACCTTGCATCTTCTTGAACACATCCAATTCATAATCTACCAGAATGAATTGCTTCTTCATCTTTTCAACCATTTAGTTCCATCTGATGATCTTGTCTTTACCTCTCCAACTTATTTCCAATTGAACTTCTCTCCACCATATCTTTGCATGACCTTTTATCTTTGTCTTTGCAAACCAAACTCTATCAGGATATTCTACCTCTTCATACTCAAATTATTCATCCATCTCATTAATCTAATCAATCAATTATTCTGACGTAAGGTTTCCAACAAATGTAGAAACTTTGATCTTAGGTATTTTCCCAATTTTAGACATAGCTCTCAGAAATCTATCCTCCTCTAGATCTCTAACATCTTCTACAGCTTCTTTGAAATGGTCTTCATCTTCAGACTCTTCACCAATATCTTGGTATTTTCTAGACACATTCTTTCTTTGAAACTCCTCCTACAGATCTTGCACTCACTTTTAAAAAGCTCAGAAATCTTCAAGATTCAACTCCTCTTTATGTTCTTCCACTATGATATCACATGTTTTCTTCAGAGGAATCTTCACTCCACCAAACTCCATTAATTGGAAACCTAACTCCTTCTCCAGCGATTGAAACTCAGCTCTGATACCACCTGATGTAGTCAAGGATGGAGAATCTAATAAAGGATTACCCAAACTTTCAGCCAACAACCATAATAGCAGAAACAACCAAATACAAATAAATTTAATCAACATTCAGCTTTATATTATCATAGAGAATCAATTGCATTGAACATGTCAGGCTGTAAGGCTTTCCTAGTTATGGCCAATTACAAAGAATAACTCTAAGATATAACATAGATCTTCTGCAAGCATCAGGCCATTTATCTTCTGCCAAAACATACAATTCACTATCCATATTCTAAGATCCAACAATTTAATCTACTCTCCAATTTAATCTCCTCCCCCAAATCTAAGAACGAAATACAAATTAAAGGCTAAAGGAAACCATTAGGTCATCCTACAACAATCAACCATTGGAGAAAACCCCAACCTAGATTTAGGTCCACACAATCCTCAATGAGAGATCCATCATTAATGTTGCAATCCAAATTAAACATACAAGGGTGGCGAGCAAGTTGACAAACAAATCCAACCAAAGAACCCATTCAGTGAGAAAGAACACTGAAAGATAGACCACTCGGTAAGAAACACAACGGAGCGAAAATAAACTAATCAGTGAAGCCACTAAGCCAAACAAACCTTACTTTGTGAAACAACCAAGTAGAAATCATAAATTACGAAGTCACAAACACTAACTGAGTCACCATAAGTGACCGAGTACCGAGCAACTCCACCGAGAAGAACACCACCAAGCTTAGTAACCCAGTTGACCAACCACCGATCAACATGAAACCAAGCCACTGAGTAGTAAACTAAGGACTCCTCTAAGATACCAAACTCCAAAAGTAAACATATTTTTTGTTTGATATAGGATTTCCAAGAATCCTAGGATGCTCCTGCATCACTTTCCTAATCTTATCTTATCTTAACTTTTTTAGTTTGAATGGGAAACGAAGCTTCAATTATAGAAACTTACCCAAATATTTTCAGTCTCTAATTATCTCATCTTTCCAAACTAATTTCCTAGAATCAATCTCATCCATTCATCTAGCCTCAATTCTCCATATAAACCTTCATTTTTTCCAATATTATAATCACAAATTTGAATCTTGAACTTATGTTACACTTTTATCAGGTTATTTATCAAATTTTTTCAGAGATTTGAGATTGGATTCTATCACAATCACCACTGAGTGTCAACTAGTCACATCTTAGAAAAGAAAAGAGAAGTAAAAGAAGCTTTGAGAAATGAATTTTTTGCATTAATTATCCTATTTATTTTTTTATTATGATGCTACTTATTCTATTGTTTGTAGGGCTTTCATATTTAGTAGTTTTTTTTTTTTTAATAATATGGTGCTATTAACTAGTTTTCTTTAGTCTTGCTAATTTCCCCTACAACATTTTGGTGAACCCGACGTGAATCAAAAACCCATAGACTGCTTGCATACAACCATTTTTAAATTTTAGGTCTCGGTCGTACGACTAAGATTTAATTTTGTTTTCATCAATTCTATTTTTTTGCAGTTGTTTGTTTTATTACCACATTTTCTCTATTTAATGCCACAAGTGATAGTTCTTTGCCAAATTTGATTTATTTATTACCACATTTCAACTTTTTATGTTGCATTTGAGAGTGATTTGTCACATTTGATCTATTTATTGCCGCAACTATCTAGTTTATCACCACATTTGTTGGAACTATGTCATATTTATATCTGCATTCGTTTGCTTATTTCCGCAATCATTCCTATATTTTGTCACAATTGTATGAAAAAAAATTTCATTAGCCTTTCTGATCTGAAATAGCTTGAAGATTATGTTATTGTTCTCTATGCTTGTTTACTTGTTTGGTACAGGAAAACATATTGGATGGAAAATGGCGAGAAAGGTTGTTGGGCACACTCCTAGCTTTAGGTCTAGGAAATAGTTGAAAATATGTATTTGTCATGCAATCCATCAAGAGTGGTGTACCTTAAAAACATAGATTGAAAAAGAAGAAACATATCTTGACAGGTATGAATTACATGTTCAAGAATACAAGATAAAATACAACTTTTTTGTTAATTGGGTTTCTATTTGGAACACTGACTTCTAGATTTCTTAATTTTTCTAACACTTAACGAGTGCCTTTTGAGTTGGTGATTTCATAGTGAAGAATGGTAAGAAAAAGAACACATGTCAAAGATGCCATATTAATAGTTTGCATGTAGGTTGGGGAGGGCTTTAAAACCAAAAACAAAAATTTATTTTCAAAAGTTCATTCCTTTCATTTTATTTCTATCTTCACTTGGATTTCTAGTTTAGAACACCTTGTTTAGGTTGACAAAATAATTCTACTTGTCACAATTTATTTTGGATTAAAGATAATTAACCCAAGTGTTCTAAGTGTTTTTCACACTTGTGCTTCTATTGAATGGTCCCACTGTTAACATACACTATCCTCTCTCACTAGCTCTCGTGGTTGTTGGTGCAAAATAAAAATGTTAATGATGCTCATTTTTCTTTCTTAGAGGGTCTACCTCCTGAATGATTTAGCATATCCGATGAGATGGGATTGATCCAAGCGGTAACAAGCTAACGCTAAGATTCTCTCATCCTCTATATAAAATGAGTAGAACTAAAACATTTCACTGTGGGTGTTAATTACCTACCTATGTCGACTTCCCCAATAACCCAAGTTCTTTGGGAGGGAAGCATATAGTATAAAGGAGAGAGATAATATATGGACACTTGAATGAGATCCCTTACTATAAACCAATGTTTTTAGTTGAAAAAAAACCTCTACTTTTTGATACGGAAGGTCAGAGACCAACTTAGACACCCCAAATACTTGTTCCTCATAGAGATTTCAATTCCTTGGGAAGTAATTCCCCTTGGAATCTAAATTTGGGTATGCCCATGAAGTGTATGCCATGGAGGGGAGCCAATGGTTCCAAAATTATAAGCTATCCATGTTGAATAGTGCAGTTAGATTTTATCCAAGTGGGGATTCAACAATATTGTCCTTGCCAGCCATAGAGTTATTATTCTATCAAGTTACTCTTAGATTAAAAAACATTTTATATATTTTTTTTTTTTGTGTGATTATTTTCAACACAAAAAAAATCTTACAATTTCAAACAAGTCAAAAATGTTAGAGTTCTAGGGAGTCAACAACATAATGGAAATAATCAAACAACTATTGAAACTATTTCAAACTAGAAATTGTTCTAATTCATAACTGCAACCTACAAAATCAAACCAATTTCTGGGTCCTATTGTACAAACTTGAAAATATGAAAGTTTCATTTTTATTGCCACAACTTCCTGTGTATTTCCAAGTTTTCAAATTCTTTACCACAATTGACCTATTTATTGTAGAAACTAATCTGTTTATTTTTTAAACTTCCAAAACTCACCGTAGCTATACCTTTACTTCCCTACATTTGACCAGATTATTGCCACAATTTTAGGATAGATTCTATGCCTTAAATTACACTATTTTTCTAGTATCCTCTACTCTGTCTGATCAACATTTTGAGTCTACAATATTCTAGATCTTTGTGTGCAAATATTCTACTAAACATATCCCAAATTGAAATAGGGTCATAGTGAAACTTTAAACACCTAGGAAATATTTACTTTCAAATCCAAGTTTTTTTTTAAGTTTGATAATTTGATGGGTCAGATTAGACTATTCTTAATCTCTCTATCTCATTTTCTCATCAAACATTTTATAATGAATCAATGCCTCATATAAGGAAAGATTCAGATCATATATTATCTACACTTAGAGATCAATAAAAAATGGGTTATTGCCTTGGAATTACCTTTCTTAAATAAGAACTAGGACTTGTTAGAAGAGGCTATCCTTTTTTTAAACTTATATCACTTTCCTATCATCTTGAGTTAGTAGAAGATAGATAGATCTACCTTTACATACCCTTGGTCACAGACCTATCACAAGATCACAAACTATAAACCAACCTGAGGATCCATTTGTTAATTTATTCCCTTAATGGGAAGAAGAATCATATCCAAATCCTTATGAACATAAAAATCCTTTTGTCCATGAAAATTTTCCTAAAACAACATAAGAATGACATTACACAATGATATTATCAAATGTCATTGAAGATAAACTAGAAGACATTGAACATGATGGATATTCCTCTCTAGTTGTAGACCAAGTAGTAGAACAAAATGCCCAGAAGTACTTGGCTATGATTCTAGGAAAAGGATTCAAACTATCTCCTAGGTTTAATGTATCTAGTGTATGGCCTAAGAATCTACAAGTAGGACATGACACAACTAGACCATCTCAAGATAAAATTATAGTTTCCCAAAGAACATCTATTCTTATGTCCTCACAAATAGTTCCATATCAAACATCAACACAAGCTGGTAATTATTTTGCATGGGGCCTATCTCAAAGTACCATGATGTCTCAAGGCATCCCAACCAATTAAAACATAACTAGTTTCTGAATTGGTTTATCTACCATGGCTAGTTCATCTCAAGTAGTATCCTCAACCCTGGTTACTTCAAGTGCACCAACCATACCATCACTACCTCAAAACTACTATAACCCATCTTCAAGTATTCAAGTGACACAACCAATACCAATTCAATTTAGGGATCAACAAGAAAAAGGACAATTAGGACAATTTTTTGGTGGTCCTACATCTAGTCAACCTCCTCCAAGGGTTAGATCTTAGTTTTGTCAATTATCTTAGTATTAAAAATCACTAAACAACAACCTGCCTTGATTCCAAAAATATGTTCCATCTAGTAACCAATATCAAAACCATGGTAGATCTTATATACATGTAACAGTTTCTATATCCTAGAAAACATTTACCTACCAACTACCAGGCGACACTCAAATATCAGAAATGTTTCCCAATCAGAGACTGAAATTTTGATTCAATAATTACAATCCTTGTAGACTTAGATGCAAGACCTTCAAAACCAGTGATAGAGAAAGTCTTACACTATGGAGGACATGTACCCTTATCACTTTGATCACTTAGTTCACATGCCTCAATTTATCACCCACTTAGTTCACATGCCTCAATTTATCGCCCACTTTGTGATACAAAAATTTGAAAAATACTGAGGCAAGACCAACCCCGTCGAACACATTGTTAGGTCTGCTAAATCTTCTATTTCAATTGATTTCCTCTGTCGTCTTTGTACAATTTTTTGGGCCTGGCTCTTAAACCCTACAAGTCATCCTTAAACCATTGGTTCATTTTCATGCAAAATCCCTAAACCTTTAAAACTTGTTATAAAATAGAGTTACTTTTTATACCACTTAAGTCTCTTAAGGGTCATGTGTTTAGGTTGTCAATGAGTGGGTCCACCTTTTAATTTTTCCCAAGGACCTAGCGGGTTGTTTTTTATTTTCCTAAGTCTAATGTCCCTGCGTTAAGTTATCCCTTTTCTCATGTGTCATGCAAGTCACATTTGATTTGATGGTTGTCGTGATATCTTAATCATGAGATGCAACTACTTTATTCTTCAAGGAATAGCGTTGTATTTCTACGTGCCCTTCTTAGATGATGATGGGAACTTTTTGTTATTTCTCTATGGTGATGATGTGATCTGTCAATTAATTTTAATCTAGCATTGGCTATTATCCCACAATCGACAAGAGCTTGATAGTTAAATCATCATGGGAACGTGAACAAGCACCACGTGGCAGTTGGTGGGACCAGGTTATGACTATAGTTAAGTTAATGAAAAACCAAATCAATGAAGATCCAATGGTGTGCGTAAAGCCTCAAAGGGAAGATGACTGATTTTTATTATTCAAGGCACCACAACATGATGCCAAGTTTCCTACTGAGGTAAAACACGAAGTAAAGTTGATGGAACCGTTAGATTTTCTTTCATTGCACAGTGTGCATGATCCCATGGATGTAAAGATGTAGGATTTTATCCATTGTGGCTTCGTGATAGGAAGACACATGGAAAGGTAGCTGGGATGAAGGAGGTTAATCTATGATTAAGTATAGTTTGATCATATGGTGGGCTCTAATCCTCGAACAAAAGGTGATCAAAGTATATTCATTGAGGCATCACGGCTAATGGACATGTGTCCAAATCTAATCGTTGGCTCATGGGTAACTTAAAAGGAGATCTACGATCATGTTTTAAAATTGAAAAATTCTTTGTTTTCAGCTGTCGATGGAGATTTCCACGCCACCTATAGCCATTGAAACCATTTTTCAAATATTTAAATTGTTTCTATCAGGGTTTCAAAACAGTGAACTATGTTTTATATGACAAAGAACAAAATTTATCAATCCAATCATCTGGGTCACATTTTTGTAGTTTTAGGATGTTGATATGATGGAGACATAATGACTTGAAATACCTTTATATTTTGAAGTGATTCTTTGGGGTTTCTAATCAGATCTACAAGTAAGTTATGACTTTTAAATGATGCCTTGTCTCCTCTGCATTTATGTTGGGTTATCTTCCGGTGGTTGGAAATTATACTTCATGTGAGGATTGTTCTCCAACATCCCGAGGTCAATGGTGGCTACAGATCAGATTGCACAAAATGGAGTGAAGAAAGGGTTTCAACTTGATGATAGGGTAGTTGAATGAATTATTTCCTTTAATTATTTTAATGACTTAGCTGTAAACCCTAACCCTTAATGATCTGTGGCTTGTTTCAATCCATTTTTATCTATAAAGGGATTTCCAAGATCATTTAGTAAGGGCTGGAGAATTGGGAAACTATAGGAAAGCATCAGGTTGCATACTTGTTTCCATTCATGGATATAATAAAATTATTTTTAGACCGTATTAAGACAAAATTGAAAGTTTTGTGATCTTTTTGTATATTATTGAATGGTGTATTTACTCAATCAACTTGATACAAAAACTTGATTCATCATACTTAATATTAGCCTCCTCAGATTTAAGTCTCTCCTTGGTGTTTATCTTTTGAGATGTGAGTTTTCTGACTGATTGCATGAAATTTATTTTTGCATATGTTGTCAGTCTTTAGCTTTGATCTAGGATCAAATTAAATGCTTTGGATATAACATAGGCTCATTTTGTTTGTCTGCATAAGGATATTGTAAGAAGTGTATGGTTTGGGTTACTTGTGTTTATGGTTATGAATCTTTTCTAGTAGGTTGGTTTCATTTTTCAGTATTTTCCTTGAGGTATTGCCCAATGGACAAGGCACTGAATCAAGAACTAGTATATTCTTTTGAGATATATGTGTTATTTGATTTGGCTATTTTTTGCCCATATTAAACATTAAAACCATCTTAAAGTTATTTATGTTTTATGGTTGTTGGTTTTATGTTTTGCATGGTAATGGAGAGCCAATTAATGTGTGGTTAACATTGAGTACTTTCTTACCATTATATTTTGTTTAAAATTTAGAGATATAATGAGTTGTAAAGAGTTGTATATTAAACTGGGTCACGTGTACCCACCTTGGTTTCATAGAGGCAAAAGTGCAGAGGCAATTCTTGTCCCTATAGTTGGTCCAGTTACCTTGAAGAGCTTCCCATACTTAGAGCTAACCACTCTTAAAATTAATCTCAAGGTATATTGGTAGCTTTCAAAGCATAAACAGTTTAAAACACCAACAAAATGGCGAATCTGCTGGGAGATGTAGTAAATTGTTATAAATGACCAGTAGGTTGTGTTAGTAATAACTAAGAGGGGGGGGGGGGGAATCAGTGGCCTCAAAAATTTATCCTTNGAGGGGGGGGGGGTGAATCAGTGGCCTCAAAAATTTATCCTTAAACTTAACCACCAATCAAATAAACCTCAGATTATTAAGTTCCTACAAGATGAATGCCTTGAAATACTTATAATGATTAACTGTCTGTCAGTTTTCCTTGTCTGTCCTTATTCTCTTTGATTACCGATAAGCAGTATAACTATTTATCGAAACTTAGTAAATAAGTAGAGTATACCGATCACCTAGTGTTAACTATGTCAGATACAAAACAATAAAGAAATGAATCACATACACATAACACATGAATTTTTAACGTGGAAACCCTGTTAAGAGAAAAACCACTGGGACTGGCACCCTAAATTTTCACTCTTTTAAAGTGATCCCTGTTAGGAGCCAACCTTGTTAAAGGTTACAAACACACTGTTAAGTGTGACCTTGTTAGAGGATTTTATACATAGAGGTTGTCACTTAGTATCGGGCATCTATTGCTACCATCCTTGAATCAGCCTCCTTCTTAGACTGTCAATAGGTATTGGGAAAATCCAATGCTACTTTCATGAATCAACCTTTTTGGCACTCCTTGGGATGTACCTCAATATATAGAAGACTCTTAAGTCCTACTTTGTTTAGAGACTTGATGCTTCAATGGTTAAACTGAAACACTATGACCTATTTCTAATGCAAGTTTGAATTGCATATTTTCAGATCTATTTAAGTACATTACCTCTCTGATCAATGTATCAATTAAATTCTTTGTGCTCCACACTTTCTTCTCTGTGATGTTGTGCTTCACTGTTCGTCAGTGTCTCCAAAATTATTTAGCTCTCCTTTAGCTTGATTGATCAGGACTGTATGAAGTTCTTCTTCATAAGTTTCTTTTCAGCATCCTCTTTTCATTCACTCCCCTTAATCCCTTTTTCGTGAATGTAATAATGAAAAATGAATTAAGCTTGTCTCTTATATAGACATGATATTCATTGTTTCTTGATTCTTGATTCTTGGTGTGAAAAACAATCCAACCAATTTGATTTAAATCATAAATCCTAATTTATCTTGTAGTTATCTTCTTTCCAATTGTAAAAATCTTCTTTAAATCAATTACTTAACTCTGGTTGAATAAAACAAAGAAAACAACTAGTTAAGTCTATCTTTAGCTCTTGCTAGCTAGATATTTTTTCATTTTCTGAACTCTCTATTCTGTTGGTCAACTCTTCAGTTAGTTGTCGGTGACAACTGATAGTTTCATCTGTGTGACTCCAGTTAGCTTTGGGATCTCCGTCCATCAGGCATCATTATATTTTTACTCATCGGGCAACTCTATTTTCAGCTCATCGAGCATTCTGTGGTTTTTCTCTTTCAAGAAACACTGTCTTCTGCTCGTCAGGTATTACTGTGACTTTTCTTCTTTACCTTTACCGATTGTGTGCACTCCCTCGGTGTTATCTATCACTTAGTGAATACTTGGCATTTATGCATTGCAGAAAGCATAACCTTTGTTCTATTGATTCTCTGAAGTCTTTGGCATTATGTACATGACCGTACAGATGATATCAAGTTGACATCAATGACAATACAAACCATTAACTAATTTAATGCTTCAAGCATTATCTTCAACTTAACATTATCATACATTCAATTAGTTACATGTCATCAATCTCTCCCTTTGGCATTGATGGCAACATACTATATTATCACACTATAGTATTTCTAATACAATATGAAATAGAACAGTTGAGATTCATCAAACTACCAATCTTTTTGTTTGATAACTAATAAATGTTTGAACTCCGATAAGCTCTGTTTTAGCTTAGATTTGATTTTTGCAGCTCTTTGTTTTCTGATGTGTTGAGTTTTCTTCTTGTGAAAATTTCTCTCCTGAGGCTGTTCTCTCTTTTGTGATGTCTTTTTCTCTTTTCAGCAACTCTCCCTTTGTATAACCTTTCATACAATTTTCTCTCCCTTTGGATATAATTTCTCCCTATTAGAGTACTCTGACAATGGATAATCTTTCTCCTTTTCTAGAAGAATTTCATAATATGGATAATCTCTCTCCCTTTGGCATAAATCCCAAAAACATATCTCATAAATTTCTGACATTCATGTCAAACAATATTTTCTCTCCATCCATAATATATTCCTTGAATTTCCCTTATCCATCAGCAATACATCAATATGCTATGGTGCTCGGTTCTGATATATACCCGTCTATATATAGATGTGTCTTTTGAAATTTATCTTTTTGCTTGCATCAACATGAATGATATTCTAATAATATGTAGGCTAATGCAACCTTCAGTCATATTACTGACTAGCAGAAAAGGGTTTGACTCCTAGTCTCTTTCTCAAGTACTAAAATGTATCCTTGGGCAGTGGCTTGGTGAAGATATCAGTTAGTTGTTCTTTTGATTGCACATACTCAAGTATCACCTCTTTTTCTTGAAGTTGTTCTCTCAAATAATGATACTTTATGGCAATGTGTTTAGTCTTGGCATGCATGACTGGATTCTTCAAAATCTGTAGTGCACTGGTGTTATCAAAATAGATAATTACTAGTTCTGAGATCTTCATATACATACCTTCCAGTAATTGTTAGATCCATGCAATATTTGAGTAGTTTGCAGTAGTAGCAAAATACTATGCTTCTGCAGTAGACTAAGATATGCATCCTTGCTTCTTGCTAGTCCATGTGACAAGTTTGTCACCCATAAAGAATGCTCCTCCAGTTGTGCTCTTCTGGTCATCAAGATTTCCATCCCAATCAGCGTTGATAAACACCTTAAGTTCAAATTTGCCTTCTCTTCTATACCATAAGCCAAATTCCTCAGTGTTCTTTAGATATTTTAGAATTATTTTCATAGTATTCATATGTGATTCCCTGGGGTTAGAAAAAAATCTAGCAACAATTCCTAATGCATGTGCAATATCTGGTCTAGTGTGTACAACATACATGAGTTTTCCAATCATTGATCTGTACAAAGTTTGATTTACCTCTATTGTCTTGTGTTCCTTTGTTAACTCACATCTAGTAGCCATCGGTGTTCCAACTGGTTTGGAATCTTCCATCTGAAATATTTTCAAGACCTATTTGATGTATTTGGATTGTGTAATGAAAATATCTTCACTTTGTTGAATGATATGTAGACCAAGAAAGAAATTGATCTCTCCAAACATAGACATCTCAAACTCTTTTCTCATCTCATTAGAAAATGATTTGCATAGCATATCATTGCCTCCAAATATGATGTCATCAACAAATTTTTCCGCAATCAAAGTGTTAGCATCAGTATCTTCCTTCAAATAAATATTATTGTTTTCACTAGTCCTTATAAATCCAATACTTATTAGATAGGAATAAAGTTGTTCATACCAGGCTCTAGGAGCTTGTTTCAATCCATACAAGGCTTTGTGAAGTCTACATACCATGTTTCTCTTGTCTGGATCGACAAACCCTTCTTGTTGCTCAATGTATACCTCTTCTTCAAGTATTCCATTTAGGAATGTTGACTTGACATCCATTTGATATACTTTGAATCCCTTGAATGCAGCATAAGCAAGTAGTATTCTTACTCCTTCTAGCCTAGCAATGGGTGCAAAGTTCTCTCCATAGTCTATACCTTCTTCTTGTGCATACCCCTTGCATACTAGTCTTTCTTTATTCCTTGTGACTTCTCCATTCTCGTTCAACTTATTCCTGAATATCCATTTTGTACCAATGACATTCTTCTCATCTGGTCTTGGCACAAGTGACCATGTCTTGTTCTTCTCAATCTTTTCAATCTCATCATTCATAGCACTTATCCATTCTTCATTATCAAGTGCAACATTGACAGATTTTGGCTCAAACTCACAAATTAAACAATTTGAGGTTAAAGACTTACTTCTTGTTCTTGTACCAGCC
>MU223628.1:3855134-3915189 GCA_018584345.1 Thuja plicata
ATCCATTCTTCATTATCAAGTGCAACATTGACAGATTTTGGCTCAAACTCACAAATTAAACAATTTGAGGTTAAAGACTTACTTCTTGTTCTTGTACCAGCCTTTTTATCTCCTATGATCTGGATCTATGGATGGTTCCTTCTTACATATCTTGAAATTATAGGTACAACTATTTGTGTATCAACTTGATCATTATTTTGATCTTCATTCTATTCTTCATCACCTTGCACATTATTATGATTATTATCCAGACCATCGGTAACAGCAGTCTGACCGTCGGTTGCAACATTCTATTGTTCTAGAATTAAGCACTATTGCTCAGGTAGAGTGTTGAGTTCTTCATAGTATACAAACTTTTTATAGTCCTCTAGTTCTTTTGTGCTTTCCAACTCATTCTTTTCTGCAAATTCATCTATCTTTACATTTTCACTTTCAACAATTTTGTTAGAAGCCTTGATGAGACATTTATAAGCTTTTCTCTTGGTAGAATACCCTATAAAAATCCCTTCATCACTCTTGGTGTCAAGATTTCCATTTATATCATCCTTTAAGACATAATATTAACTACCAAAGATTTTGAACTAACTTACTTTGGGTGTTTTACCATACCATAGCTCATAAGGTGTCTTCTTTGTGTCCTTCTTAAATTGTACTCTGTTAACTATGTAGACAACAGTACTGACAACTTCCCTCTAGAATATTTGGGTGATGCCTTTCTCTATCATCAGTATTCTAGCACAATCAACTATTGATATTTTCCTTATCTTAGCAATCCCATTTTGTTGTGGTGTTCTTGGTGCAGAAACCTGTCTTTTTATACCATGCTCATTACAAAAATTAGTGAATTCATCTGATATAAATTCTCCTCCTCTATCTGATCTCAAACATTTTAGATCCTTACCACTTTTCTTCTCTACTATAGCCTTATAGCATTTAAACATCTTGAATGTTTCATATTTATCTTTTAAAAACATGACTTTCATCATTCTAGAATAATCATCAATAAAGAGAATAAAATATCTATCTCCATAATAACTCTTTTTCCTTATTGGTCCACATAAATCAGTATGGAATAATTCTAGAATGTCATCAGATGTATGGGTTTTACTTTTGAAACTAGACTTAGTCATTTTACCTTTTTGACAATTCTTGCACATGATATTATCTGGCTTTGTCATTGTCGGTAAGCCTCTTACATTTCTCCTTCTCCTTATTTTCACCATGTTGTCAAAATTCACATGACACAATCTTTTGTACCACAACCATATGTCTTCGCTTCTTGTCATTAAGAAAGTGGTGTTAGTATCATTTAGATAGAATAAGTTACCTTTAGTTTGTTCACCGGTACCAATCAATTTTCATGATTCATTAAAGATCTTTGCCTTCTTATTCTCAAATTCTACTTTGTGACCTGAATTATTCAACTGTGAAACACTCAACAGATTATAATTCAATCCTTTTACCCAATAAGTATTTTCACATTTAATTAGGTTATTCAGCATTATAGTTCCTTTACCTTCAACTAGACAAGGTGTATCATTACCCATTCTTACTATTCCACCATTATAATACTCAAAAGTGTTAAACTTTTCTTTTTCACCGGTCATGTGGTGAGTGCACCCACTATCTATAATCCAGATGTCATTCTTGCTAACCTTAGATATGAGTGTATTTTCTACATACCTTTCATATTCATCTGAATCATCCTTTACAGCTACAAATACCATCTCAATGTCTTCATCAGGTTCGGTGTCAGTATCTTTATCTTTGCAAGAAGATAGGTAGCTAGCCTTCTTGCCTTTGTCCTTGTAGTCTCGGGTATCTCTTTTTTCTGATTGTTGGTAACCTCTGTAATCTTTGTTATCACCTATGTTAGATTTATTCTCAAAAGATTTGTCATTACTTCTATCATCTTTTCTTATGTTAGGACATCTTGCAGGAAAGTGTCCAATCTCTTTACAATTAAAACATACAAGTGGTAACCTTCCTTTGTAAATTTACCTTTTCCTCTCTGCATTCTTCTAGCCATAAGTGCTTCTATTTCATCTAGATCTTCTTCTTCACTTTCAATTTCACTATCTCTTCTAGATGCGTGTCTATGACTTGATTTTCTTATTCTCATAGAAGACTTAAATGAAAATTCTATGTTTGGTAAGACACTATTGTCAAATTTATTCATCTCAAATGAAATCAATCTACCAATTAAACTATCAAGAGTAACTGTATTTTTTTCTACTGCTCTCATTTCTTGAATGGCAGAAACTCTAATAGCATATACAGGTAGTAAGGTTCTTAAGATTTTACTTACCATTGTCTCCTCTTCAAGAGTATGTCCAACTCCTCGTATAGCATTGACTACTTGTTTTATTCTTATGATGTACTGTGTGATGTTTTCTCCTTCTTTCATTCTGAGATCATCAAATTTTCCTCTAAGGATTTCTGCCTTGGCTCTCAGAACATTTGTATCACCTCCATGTACAAGCTTCAGTTTGTCCCACATCTTCTTTGCAATTTTGCAATCCTTGACATCTTAAAATTTAGCATCAGAGAGTGAGGAAGAAAGCTTTGTACCATGCTGTTGTGTTCATGCTTCTCTCTCAATTGATCTACTATCAATACTCCTATAGGAAACACATATTCTGTATCTAGGAATTGAGTAACATCATTACCAATACCTGATAAGTGGAGTCTTATCCTACTTTTCTATCAAACAAAGTTGTCTTTGTTCAACTTAGGCACATCTCATATGTTCAACTTGTGATCTTGAATTAGGTCTTGAAACCTTCCTTTCTAAGGACACAAGCTCTAATACCAATTTTTAGTAATAACTAAGGGGGGATGGTGAATCAGTGGCCTCAAAAATTTATCCTTACACTTAACCACCAATCAAATAAACCTTAGATTATTAAGTCACTACAAGATGCATGCCTTGAAATACTTATAATGATTAACTATCTCTCATTTTTCCTTGCCTGTCCTTATTCAACTTGATTACTGATAAGAAGTATAACTATTTACCAAAACTCAGTAAATAAGTAGAGTATACCGATCAACCCAGTGTTAACTATGTCAGATACAAAACAATAAAGAAATGAATCACACACACATAACATATGAATTTTTAACGTGGAAACCCTGTTAAGGGAAAAACCACTGGTACCGGTACCCCAAATTTTCACTCTTCTAAAGTGAGCCCTGTTAAGAGCCAACCCTGTTAAAGGTTACAAACACACTGTTAAGTGCGACCTTGTTAGAGGATTTTATACATAGAGGTTGTCACTTAGTATCGGGCATCTATTTCTACCATCCTTGAATCAGCCTTCTTCTTAGACTGTCAATAGGTATCGGGAAAATCCAATGCTAATTTCATGAATCAACCTTTTTGGCACTCCTTGGGATGTACCTCAATATATAGAAGACTGTTAAGTCTTGATCTATTAAGAGACTTGATGCTTCAATGGTTAAACTAAAACACTATGACCTATTTCTAATGCAACTTTGAATTGCAAATTGTCAGATCTATTTAAGTAAATTATCTCTCTGATCAATTTATCAATTCAATTCTTTGTTCTCCACACTTTCTGCTCTGTGATGCTATGCTTCACTATTCATCGGTGTCTGCAGAATTCTTTAGCTCTCCTTCAACTTGATTTATCAGGACTATATGAAGTTCTTTTTCATCAGTTTCTCTTCAGCATCCTCTTTTCATTCACTCCCCTTAATCCATTTTTTGTGAATGTAATAATGAAAAATGAATTAAGCTTGTCTCTTATATAGACATGATATTCACTGTTTCTTGATTCTTGATTCTTGATTCTTGATTCTTGATTCTTGGCATGAAAAAAAATCCAGCCAATTTGATTTAAAGCATAACTCCTGATTTATCTCGTAGTTATCTTCTTTCCAAATGTACAAATCTTCTTTAAATCAATTACTTAACTCTGGTCGAATAAAACAAAGAAAAAAACTAGTTAAGTCTATCTTTAGCTCTTGCCAGCTAGATATTTTGTCATTTTCTGAACTCTCTATTTTGTCAATCAACTCTTCAGTTGGTTGTCAGTAACAACTAACAGTTCTGTCAGAGTGACTCAAGTTAGCTTTAGGATCTTCTTTTGTCAGGCATCATTATATTTTTACTCGTCGGGCAACTCTATTTTTCAGCTCATCAGGCATCCTGTGGTTTTGCTCCATTGGGAAACATTGTCTTCTGCTCATCAGGTATTACTGTGACTTTTATTCTTTTCCTTTACCAATGGTATGCACTTCATCGGTGTTATTTGTCACTTAGTGAATACTTGACATTTATGCATTATTGAAAGCATAACCTTTGTTGTATTCATTCTCTGAAGTCTTTGGCATTATGTACATGACCGTATAGATGATATCAAGTTGACATCAATGACAATACAAACCATTAACTGATTTAATCCTTTGCATTATCTTCAACTTAACATTATCAAACATTCAATCAGTTACATGTCATCAGGTTGACCATTGGAAGCATAGAGTTACTTTTGTTTAGACCCTTGTTGTTGTCCTATGCCTAGTGATTTTCCTTATTGCAGTATTCATAAATGTTAGTGCTGTATTTTCCCAACTTGTTTTTGGTGGAGACTCTGAGAAATCTCTGCAACAGTACTGAATAACCAATATTATTTTATACACACTTTCTCAATATCACTAACATAAATACCAGATCCTAGGTGAGAAGACATCCTGAAGACAAATTGGAAGATGATGAGAAGACATCCTGAAGACAAATTGGAAGATGAATTTCCAACTACCTCTAAAGAAGATAAGCCAGGGAAAGGAAGGAATAACAAAAGTCTCCCTCAAAATGATAGAAAAGAGAACACAAGAGTAGAAGAGCCAATCTAATGTAGCCATAAATGAAATTCATCAAAATATGAAGAGGTCGCACACTTGGGATTGGGTACATATGATGATTATCATTATCTTAGTGAAAGAGAGGAGGAGGGATCTCATGCTACTCTCCGAGATTCTAATAGTATGGTTGAAATAATTGTTGAATGGGATAAGAGAATCCAGAAGCAGATTGCCATGAAACAACAAAGAGATAAGGAAAGATAAAACAAGATAATACAAGATCATATTAATTTTGAACAAATGAAGAGGTGGTTATTGAACCTGGAGGGAATGAACTATGTTGAAGAACCTGAAATGGTTGAAGAAGAGCTTTTTATCCGCCAAATTTTTGTTACTCAGGACCCTAAGAATAAAGGAAAGTAGAGGATAATAGGAGTTCAAATAAATGAACCTATGAGTCATAAGGTTTCAGTGGATCCAATGTCTAAATTGGACATTGATCTTGAGAGGGATAGAATGGAGAAATAAATCATAGCTAAAGAGCTTGAGAAAATAGAATTGGAAGTTGTTGCTTTGGAAATAAAGAGTAGGGTTGATTTTCTCAGGAAAACTACTAGGAATTCTCATGCTGGTGCTCAAGTAGCTCCAACATAAAATGCCAGGGAATCTACTTCTCAAATTTATATTCCATTTCAAAGGAGACCAACCCATGCAGAAAGGTACAATTTATTTTATTTTCTTGGTATTCCTTGTTATACTAATGCAGTCCCAAATGAAATTAGAGATAAACTTCCCAAATTTCCTGGAAATAATGTTATTACTTGTGAGGAGCATTTGAAGAAGTGTTTTGATATGATGAATGACTATGAGATTGTAAATGAGGATGTATTGATGAAACTTTTTGTCTAGTCTCTAGTTGAAAATGCTACAGATTAGTTTAGAGGATTACCTTATATTATGTGAGGTCTATGGATGAACTAAAGGATTTCTTTAAGGAGAAATATGGTGATAAGACAAATGAGGGATTCATGTTGAATGAATTAAATAATATCAAGAATAATCCAAAGGAGTATGTTGTTGAATTCAATATACTATTTCAAAGAGCCATGCATAAACTTTTCCAAGTTATGAGGCTTGATGATAAGGTTTGTATTTCCACCTATCTGAATGGTTTTGATTCTAAACTTGGATACCTTCTTAGACACAAGAATCCTGGAAACATCAAATAATATTATACAACAGTTGTTAATATTGAGACTAATAGAAGAGTATCAATAAACTTGGGTAGAAGGGAGGAATGGAATCCTACTAGGAAAGAATCAGATAGGCCTTCTAATGTGAAACCTAAAGAAGAGGTTAATATGAATAAAATTTTGAATGTCATAAAATATTTGAAGCCTGGAGAGAATAGGAATAACATGGCTCCCAATAATGATAATCCATCCTTTAGTAATTTTAATAGGAAGACAAGGATGAAAAATTACCCATATACTACCTAGTGGAAGGATGGAAAACCTATTCTCCAACAAAGGAAAGACAAGCATGATGATAAGACTCTTGATCCACTCCAAATAAGGTCTGTTAATGTGTGTGATGATGTTTCATGGTGTATATCTTGCCACTCCCTACACAGTCCAGACTATTATGTTGTTGCCTTGAATATATCTGAAAATGAAGCACAAAAAGAGGGGGATGAAGAAGATAAATTGTATTATGATAGTGGTTGTGCAATGACCTTTTCTCACTTGAAGGGTGAAGAAGAATCTGATGATGAAAAGGAAAACCAAGATGTGTTACTAACTGATGATGAAGAAGAATAAATTGATGACATAAGGTGTAATGTTGCAAGGGGCAAGGATTCCATTGTATTAAAATTACCTTTAGATGAAGAGAATGCACAAATTACTTGAGACATGGTTACTCAATTAAGGAGTAATTATAATTTGAGAAATAGGACAGTTGGTAATGCTGATGAAAAACCGGCTAGTATTTTTATTAAAGACACTAAGTAGATACAAGAAAAGGAAAACCTTGTTGAGGGTGTCAAAAGAATAAAGGTTAGGAAAAATCATAGGTCAAATGGTCCAAATGTTGTCTACAAGATAAGAACAAAGATGCCAGAGATAAATGTTTGTTCTCTTCAAAAGGATAATAAAAGACTTGATCCGAGCTTGGCTACTAATTTTGAAGATGGAGATTTTGTTACTATGAAATAAGACATCTATGATATAGAATACACACTTGTTGATATGGGGAAATTGTTGTCATAGATTAGTGTCAGGGTTCCACTATTGGAAATGATGAGGATTGAGGAACTTAAAGAGAATACTTTGACATGGTGTAAACAACATTTCTTCCACAAGGATTCTGAAGCTAGAAAATAATGAGAAAATGGGAAATATAAAAGATAAATCTTTGATAATAAGGGGAAAGAATCAAAAGATATTGCTTCAAAAATCCCTCAGATTTATTTAAATACAAATCATGTGAACACTCCCTTGGGAGCTATGGATCCCTTTTTCTTGACTCTAGTTATCAAAGGTAAGATGCTAAAAAATTGCATGATATATTTAGGAGCATCTAATACTCTCATGCCTGTATAGATAATAAATCGAATGGGATTGTAGGTTGATACTCCCAATGGGAGATGTCAAGAAATGGACTCTAGAGAGGTACCTATCATTGGTACTATTAAATATCTTCCTTATAAACTAGTTGCATATCCAGAAAATGTGCTAACAATGAGTGTCCTAGTGGTTGATATTCCTCCCCAATATAGAATTCTATTATCAAGAAAGTGGAGTGCTAAAAAGGGAGGAATTATTCAATGTGACTTATCTTTTGCAACTTTTGATATTGCTTGTAAAAATGTTAAGTTATCCATGGAAACTATAACTCCTCACATGATTGAGGAGAGTGAGGATAATAATATAAATTGTTTCTTGGGAATTGATATTGGATCTTTCCAAGTGCAAGATAGGAAGGTTCAAGGAGAAGTTTAGCATATGGTGCTTCTACCTAAGGAAAAGGATAACTTGGCAGACCAACATGACTTATGGACCATGTATTTTTATGGTGCAATATCAAAAGAAGGAGCTGGTGTAGGATTTCTATTTACTTTGTTGTTCACATGTACCAATAATATTGTAGTGTATGATAGTTTGTTAATAGGATTAAGGTTTGCCTCAAGACATCAGATAAGAAATTTTAGGGTAATTGGAGACTCTGAATTAGTAATTTCTCAAATAAGATCTAAGTATGCTTCAAAGAATCAAAGATTGAAGCAATATAGAAATGTTGTTTAGGATGAAGTGGAAAATTTTGATGCATTTGGCATTAACTAGATGGATAGAAGTCAGAACAAAATGGCAGAATTGATGGTCAATATTGCTTTGAGGCCAGAAGATATCACATTTGAAAGAATCTCCAAAAGAGAGGTTCAATCTAGACCTTCCATACCAAACAATATTGGAAGTTGGTAAGTCTTTGAAGATGATTTGGATATTCTGACATTTTTATATTGTGAGTTAAACTTTGGAAATAAAGAGATGGATTTCAATGGATATGTGGAGACCTTGGATGGTAAAGATACTATTTTTTGTAAGGAGGTTCTTCAGCTAAAGTCAAATAAGGTTCCAAAGGGATTGGTGGTTCTTGAGAAATCTTTTGATAATAAGAACAAGCCCTTTTCTACAAGAACTATGAACAAGCCAAAGGATTTGGAAGAAGCGAATTTAGAAATAGTTGAAGCTCATAAAAGGATATACATTGGTAAAAATTTATCTCCTAAACTTAGAGAGTTGTTGATTGATCTTCTCAAAAAATATAAGCATTTCTTTGCATGGTCTTATGATGACCTAAAAGAATATACAGAGGATCTCTTCCAACATGATATTCCTTTAAAAGAAGGCACAAAGCCTTTCAGACAAAATTTGAGACCTATAAATCCCACATTGGCACCCAAGATGCAAGAAGAATTGAAAAAGATGAGGGATGCTGGAATCATAAAACTTATCAGACATTCAGCATGGGTGTCAAATTTAGTACTAGTGAGAAAGAAAAATGGTGACATAAGACCTTTTGTAGAGTTTAGAAATTTGAATATCAATTCATTGAAGGACAACTATGGTTTTCCCAATATGGTAGCCATCCTAAAAAGAGTCATTGGATCAAAATTGATGTCAATGTTGGATGAATTTTCAAAATATAATCAGATCATGGTCAAGGAATCAGAACAATTAAAGACTCCATTCACCACACCTTGGGTAACTTATGTATATGTTAGAATGCATTTTGGTTTGACAAATGATGGGGAAACCTTTCATAGATCCATGGATGTAGCATTTGTAGATTTCATAAATGAGTTTCTAGTAGTCTACCAAGATGATCTTACAACATAATAAGAAAGGAGGATCAATATTGTGGTCATCTTGAGAAAATGTTTATTAGAGCATTGGATTATGTTTCTTTTAACCCAAAGAAATGTGTTTTTGGGGTCATAGAGGGAAATATTTTAGGGAATATTGTGTCTAAAGATGGATTTAGGATTGACACTGAAAGGGTATATGCAATTTATAGAATCCCTCAGCCCAAGAATGTTAAAGGCATTTAGTCTTTCTTTGGACATGTAAATGTTTTGAGAAAATTTGTTACAAACTTTGCAAAAAAAAGTATTCCAATTTAAAAAATGATGAAGAAAGGAGATAAGGTGGAATGGAATGAAGAAGTATCCAATTCATTCTTAGGTATTCAAAAATCTATCAAATATGCTCCTATTTTGAGAACACCTAATTATAGTGAGCCTTTGCAGATCTTATCCTTTGCTTCATACAATACTGTTGCTATAGTGTTGTTACAAAAGAATTCATAGGGATTTGAACAAACCATTTCCTTTTTCAGTAAATCTTTAGAAGAAGAAGAATTAAAGTATGATTTCATGGAAAAATAAGCATATGCTCTCGTTAAAACTGTCAAAGCTTTTAGATGTTATTTGGTAGGAGCAACTATAATTGCTTATGTGCCTAGTGCTGTTGTGAAGGACATTCTGGTCCAATAGGAAGTTTTAGAAAGGAGGTGTAGATGGATAAACATGATCCAAGAATTCAATATTAATATTCATATCACAAATTTAGTCAGAGGCATAGGACTTGAAAAACCTATGGCTCAGAGCAATTTAGATGCTAATCATATAGACATGCTAGAAGAAGAGAAAAGGCCTTATATTTGTGATATGGATTGTTGTGAATAGTATAGGGATATTATTGGATATCTAAATAAAATAATATTGCCTCCTGAAATAGATGAAAATAAGAGGATAATAGTTAAGTTGTGTGTTGTTAAGTATGCAATGATTTAGGGTCAATTATGGTGGAGGAGCAATGAAGGAGTATTTCTCAAATGTGTAGACTATGAAAGATCCAAGAACTTGTTGGAAAAAATGCATAATGGTGCATGTGGGGGCCATTACATGGCTAAGACTACCACACATAATATTATAAGATCTGGTTTTTGGTGGCCTACTATCTTAAAGGATTCCCATAATTATGTTAGAAGATGTGATGCTTGCCAAAGATTTGCAGGTAAGATTAAGTTTGGTGGGAGTTTTCCCTTGAAGCCTATTATAGTTGAGACACCATTTTAGAAATGGGGAATGGATTTCATTGGTGAGATCCCTAGAAAGTCTAGTGGGGGTCATTAAAGGATCCTGGTAGCAACTGATTATTTTACCAAGTGGGTTGAATTAATTCCCACTAAAAGAACCGCTAGTAGGGTTGTGATTGATTTCATGTTACACAATATCCTCGCTAGATTTGGTTTTCCAGAGACCATTGTGGTAGAGAATGCAATGTATTTTAGATTTGAGAAATTCAATGATTTTTGCGTACAATATGGGATTCAAGTTTCCTATTCTTCCTCATATCATCCACAAGGGAATGGCCAAGTTGATTCCAACAATAAAAGTCTGATTGAAATTATGAAGAGAGTACTGGATATAAATAAAAGGGCATGGGACTCAAAATTGCAACAGGTACTATGGGCTGATAGAGTGATAATAAAAAGGACATTGGTTGTGCCCGTTTTGATTTGGTATATGGTATTCATGCTAGGTTGCCTCAAAAAAATGTGTTGTAGATGCACAAATTTGTCAAAGAATATGATGAAGAATTAGATGATGAAATGAGAATTATAATGGATGATTTGATACAATTGGAAGAATCAAGAAGGGAAGCACATGACAGAAATGTTAGGTTGTATATGCAATGTAAGGATTTGTATGACAGAAGAACCACTGTAAGAAGTTTTGAGATTGATGACTTGGTCTTGATGTGGAATGCTAGACTAGAAGATAGAGGAAAATATGGAAAATTTGATCCTATTTGGTTGGGACCATACATGAATTACAGTAAGTGAGGTTTTGATTCTTACATTTTGAAGGATTTAATTGGAAGTATTTTGGAATTTCCAGTTCCTGGACAGTTCCTGAAGTTCTACTTCTCTTGAAGTTCTCAGAATCCATGAACAATAAGTTTGTACATATTATTTGTTTTATTTGTCTGTTGTAGGTTAGTTCCCTTTTTTTTAGTGGTCTTCTTATCCCAAAGATTCTAGAAGCTTACTATACCTGCAAGAGACATGCATCCCCATTAAGAGCCACTATTAGGTCTTCTAAATCTTTTATTTCAATGGAGTTCCTCTGGAGCATTTCTACAATTTTTTTGGGCCTGATTCTTAAATCCTACAAGTCATCTAAACCCTTGGTTCATTTTCATGCAAAATCCCTAAGTCTTTAAAACCTGTTATAAAACATAGTTACTTTTTATACCACTTAAGTCACTTCAAGGTCATGTGTTTAAGTTGTCATCGAGTGGGGCCACCTTTTTAATTTTTCCTAAAGACCTAGCGGGTTGTTTTTTATTTTCCTAAGTCTAATGTCCCCATGGAGAATTATCCCTTTTCCCATGAGTCATGCAAGTCTCATTTGATCCTATGGTTTTCGTGATCTCTTAATCACAAGATACAACAACTCTATCCTTCAAGGCATAATGTTGTGTTTCTATGTGTCCTTTTCATATGATGGCAGACCCTTTTCCTCATTTGTTTGTGACAATGATGCGATTCGTCAGATTATTTCAATCCAACGGCGGGTGTTATTCCTCATTTGAATAGTGCATGATAGTTAAACTATTGTGGGAACGCGACCGAGTGCCATGTAGCAACTGGTGGGACTAGGTTATGACTGTAGTTAAGTTAATGAATGGTCAGATCAAGGAAGATCCAATGGCATGAGTAAAGCCTCAAAGTGAAGATTAGGACCTAAGGTTATCTTGAGAGGTATTGGTTCTTCCACACAATATCAATCTTACAATGAGTGTAACCAAATGATCATGCTTACAGGTGTCCACTCTCCTTCACATAGGGAAAGTATGAATGCTATCACTAGGACTCAACCCAAGGTTATGCTCAGAGGTCCTAGTTATTCCAAGAAAGTGGCATCCTCTTACAGGAAAGCCTCTATTTCTTGTAATTCAAACTATGATCTAGTAGATCAGCTTCAGCGTACTCCAACCCGGATTTCAATCTTTGAGTTGTTAGAGTTATCACTTATGGATTAGGAGATCTTAGAGAAAGCTTTACAAATAGAAAATCTCCCCAAAGACATTGACACTGATCAATTTTAGACCATGGTTAATCACATTGTGGCTTCACATTACCTTTCTTTTTTGAAGAAGACAACAAGTCTTTAAGTCATCCCCATAATCTTGCCTTACATATTGAAATCCAAATCTACCGAACCCGAGTCAAACGCGTGCTGATAGATAATGGTGTTGGATTAAATTTTTGTTTTTTCAATGTTATTAAGCATTTGGGATTGTCAAATTTCACCATTGATATTCCAAGAAGGAAGATTACTATTAAAGCCTATGATGAAGTTAAAAGGTCTTCCAAAGGATTGGTTATGTTACCTATTTAGGTTGGTCTGGTGGAAAAAGGTGTATTGTTTCAATTTCTTGATATCCCCCTTGCTTACAACATATTTCTAGGGAAACCATGGATTGATGATATGCAAGCAATTCCCTCTACCTACTATGAATGTATAAAGTTTCCTTTCAATGGTACTAAGATTTCCATTCCAGGGGATAATTCTATGTCTATTAATACACTTACTATTGAATCCTTAGTACCACACAATAGAGTTTTTGTTGAAAATAATACTATTGTTGTTGATTGTGAGAAGAAGTTAAAAATGCTAAATATTGGAATGGAGGAATATCACCTAGATTCCATTGCTACACTCCCAATGTCCCCTTGTTCTTATGGAAAATATTCAAAGGATAAGAAGCCTTCATCTTCTTCTATGACATGTTATGATACCTTTGTCCAATCCTCAGTACCCTTAGAAGATGAAAAAAATAAAAAGCTATTAGACAATGGATCTATAGAGAAAAGGAAGATAAGGAAGTTGTGCTTACTGCAGCAGTCTCTTCCAAAAGATATGGAAAGGGATATGAATTTCTTGGTAGGATAGGTTACCTAGGTCATGTTCCTTTGAGAAATATGAATCATTCTCTTGTTGAACCTCTGAGCCTCACAAATGGAAGGAAATATAAGGATAAGAATGGATTGGGATTCTCTAATGGCACAACCTATTTTTGACCAGTATCCTGATAATTCTAGTGGTATTGAATATGAATAAGATATTGTACCTACTCAAACTTTTAGCCATGATAGGGAAAAATTTGTTCCCTCTACTTCCATCCTTTGGAATGAAGAAGGACCTTCACTAGAACATGATGATGAAACTTCTATATCTCACCAAAGTGATGAGTCATATGTTGAAGATCCTAATAGAGAATGTATTCATAAGAACATGGAACAGTTGTCACAAAGAGAAAATAGTACTGACTCACAGGAGTATGAATGGGATTCTCTCTCAATTGAGTCAACATAATTGGGAATAGATGTGGTTCATACTTATGCTAACAAAACTAAAGTGGTCCATGAGTCACCCGTAGGACCTGACAAGATGATTTTATATGCTTCTTTCATTGATCAAGTTAACCACACTAGGAATCAGATAGATCTAGGTACTTTTGAGGGAGACCTTAAAGACTATGAACATCTTGTCACTGGAGATGAACTTCCCCATATCAATGATTTGGAACCTTCCACTTCCCTTCCACTCATGTACCATGACCTTATTGATTGGTCACAATAGAACCAACAACATACATTATGTTCTTTCCAAAATGAATATAAAATAGCCTTCTACCTCAATGTTATTGAGCCAGTAGTTTCTTCCACCACTGAACCAGAAAAAAACATGACTGAGATAGATATCAAGTACCTTATCCATAAAATAAAAATAAAATTGAAAAAGAGAAAGCGCTTTGATGGTGAAAACCACTTTGTGGCGGTGTTAGAGCCTAAAAAGTAAAAACAAAAGATGTATCTAAGGGTGAAAACTTCTTTGAGGCACCCAAGGATGAGATACTTGGTAGTCTACCTAGTTATTTTTAAGATAGATCTTTAGTCTTGATAGAGCCAACACAGACTATAAATCTTGGGATAGCCAAAGCATCTCAGATCATACATTTGGCTCAGTCTCTATCAGTGGATGAAAAGAAATAGTTCATTAAGTTCTTCAAGGAAAATAAAATTAATTTTTCTTGGACATATGTAGATATGCTAGGGCTGGACCATAATCTAATTATGTAGCATCTATCTATATATCCTAGTGTTAAGTAAGTCAAACATAAATTACAAAATATGTATCCACACATAGCCCTCCTAGTAAAAGTTGAATTAGAAAAACTCTTGAGTGTTGGATTTATAAGAGTTATAGCTTATGTTGAATGGATCTCCAACATTGTACCTATATATAAACATGACAAATTCATTCATGTATGCACAAATTTTCAAGATCTTAACAAAGCTTACCCAAAGGATGAATTTCCACTTCCACACATAGACATGATAGTGGATATGACTGCAGGGTATGAAATATACTCTCTCATGGATGGTTTCTTAGGATACAATTAGATTAAAATAACTCCTAAAGATCAAGAAAAGACTAGCTTCACATGTGCATGGGGAACCTTTTTTTGGAACATCATGCCATTAGGCCTCAAAAATGTTGGGGCTACCTATCAAAGAGCTATGACTACCATCTTTCATGACATGATGCATAGAAATATGGAAGATTATGTGGATAATACCTTGGAAAAATCTAAAAAGAGGAACACACATCTTAAAGACTTGAGCTTGATCTTAGACAGAATGGAACAATTATAGCTTAGATTAAACCCTAAGAAATGTTCTTTTGGAGTCACCTCAATAAAATTACTTTGATACATCATTTCAGCTAAAGGAATAGAGGTTGATCTTGAAAAGGTCCAAGCTATAATGGAGATGCCACCTCCCAAAACTATAAGTCAATTAAGAATTCTACAAGGACACCTTCACTCCATCAGAAGATTCATATCCCAACTTGCTGACAGAGCTCAACCTTTTAATAAGAATCTACACTAAGAAGCTTCCTATACATGGAATGAGGAATGTGAGAAAATTCTCAATCATATTAAAGAATATTTGGCCAAACCTCCAGTATTAATGCCTCCTATTCTGGGGAACCTCTTATTTTGTACATCTCAGCTACAACCACATCCCTAGGGGCATTATTGGCACAAAAATATGAACATGGGAAAGAAAGAGCTATATACTACATCACCATAACATTAGTAGCTTATGAAATCGATTACAACAACATCAAACAAGCTTTCCTTGCAGTGGTATTTGCATCTCAAAAGCTCAGACATTGCATGCTAGCACATACTACACAACTTGTTGCAAAAATTAATCCTTTGAAATATTTACTAAATAAAGCTACTCTTACTGGTTGACTTTCTAAATAGATGGTGATTCTCTCTAAATTTGACATTGAGTAAATTTATTGTAAGGCCATAAAAGAACACAAAATTGCTGATCAATTAGCTAAATTCCCTCTACAAGATGATTTCCCTATACAGATTGAATTTCCTAACTCATCCATTATGTATGTGACTGAATGAACATGGAAGATGTTCTTTGGTGGATCTCACACACATAATCGTATTGGATCTGATGTTTTGTTTGTCACACCTCATGGATACACTATCCCAAAATCATGTAAGTTGTTGTTTCCTTGCATGAACAACATAGCAGTAAATGAGGCTTTGACAAATGGGATTAAAATGGCTATTGAATGTAGGATCACTAAGCTACATATTTTTGGAGACTCTCAGCTTATTATAAATCATACTAATGATGACTATCAAACAAAAGATGAGAAATTGATTCCTTACAAGAAGATGATTGATGATCTCGAGAACTACTTCACTTTCATCACATTCCAACAAATCCCTAGAGATAAAAATAGGGTAGATGATGCCATGGCCACTTTGGCTTCTATCTTACAATTGGAAGAGCATGAGTCCAAATTTCAATTCCTGGTGGAAGAACTACATTACCCTACCTATGATTCCCCTCACAATCGCATCATATGTACTTTGATTGGTCATGAATCCTTTCGATATGCTAAAATTTACTCTTACCTGTGTGACCAAGTCATTCCTGATAACCTAACCCATAATGAGAAATAAAAACTCATTCATAATGCTTCTTGCTATACCCTCATCTCCAGTAACTTTCTTAGGAAGGGTCTAGATGGAACACTTCTTAGGTGTATAGAAAAAGATGAGTCTGAACATGCGTTAGCTAAAGTCCATGATGGAATTTGTGGGTCTCACTCTAATGGTCTTGTGCTAGCTCAAAAAATATTGAGGGTTGGTTACCAATAGCCTATTATGAAAATTGATGGTATTAGATATGCTAAATATTGTATGAAGTGTGAGATGCACAGGAATTTGATCCATGTTCCTGGAAGGGAACTTATTCCATTTGTTACACATTGGCCTTTTCAGCAGTGGGATTTTGATTTGGTGGGTCAAATACATCCTAACTCATGTAGTGGACACAAGTTTATCATTACTTCAATAGAGTATTTTACAAAGTCGATTGAGGTTGCTCCTCTTTCAGTTGCTACTAGAAAACAAGTGTCTATATTCATCCTCAATTATATCATATTTCGCTATGGCATACCTTCCTCCATAGTTACTAACAATGGAGGACAATTCAAAAATAAAGATCTCAAGTAGTTATGTAAAAAAATCAAGATTAAACAACACTAGTGCTCAATTTAATACCCTCAAGGTAATGTCCAGGCTGAAGCTTCTTATAAGACACTGCTAAAATTTTTGCACAGAACAGTCAAAAAATCAAGAAGAGGCTAGCACTTGTGAATCAACCCTACACTATGGGCCTACAAAACTAGCATTCGCGCACCTACTGGAGTTACACCCTTTGCACTTGTGTATGCATTTGAATTATTCTTACCCCTTGACGTTGAGATATCATCCCTAAGAGTCTCGTTAAAGGGTCTCATCACTGATGAGGATTATATAATTATGCACATTCAAGAGCTATAACTTCTAGATGAGCGTAGTAAAGCTTCATTTGACCGCATGAGGGTATATCAGAAAAGGATGTCACAAAGATATAACAAAAAAGTTCATTCTAGAGAACTTCAGGTTGGATATCTCATCTTGAGAGAGAATCCTAAAAATCAACAGAAGAGAACACAAAAAGGGAAGTTTGAGCCAAATTAGTTGGGTCCCTACATAGTTACTACTGCTTTTGGATATGGTGCCTATCAGATTTCTACGCCTGAGGGAGAACAAATCCCTGAACCTATCAACATACTTCATCTGAAAAAATTCTATGCATGATGCTCCAGAGATTTGTACATATCTTAAATATCATGAAAAGAGATCTAAAAATAATAAAATATCCTGAAAAAATTCAAAAAAATTGATATATGATCCTGAAAAAATCCTTAAAAAAAGGGATATAAAGTCCTAAAAATGATCATCCTGGTGAAAACCTAGCAATAGGCACCTTGATGTATCTTCAAAAAAAATAAAAAGATAAAAAAAATACAAAAAAATAAAATTTAAAAAAAGAAATACAAAAGAAACAAAAAAAAAACTGAAAAAGAAAAAAAATATGTGTCTTAGTGAAAACCTGGAAACAGATGCCTTGGTAGAAAAAATAAAAAATAATTCAAGTGGTAAAAACCTGGAAACAAGCATTGGTTGAAACCCATGCGCTTATGTCTATCAGCTTGTCGCTTTGCACTCCAAACCCTCCCAACTTCCATTTACAATCTCCTTGGTCTGAGATTGATCTTTGTCTAGGGCTAGGGGGCATAAACTATATCCTCCTTTGGTGTACGATGGTATTTATTAGTGACTCACCCCAAACAGTGTTTCTCAACAATTCCTTTGACATTGAGTGTTTCTTAACACTTATCAAATATGATACCTTGAGTCGATGCTTTGTCTATAGTCTAGGATTGTACAATATTTCTCACCTCCAGGCATGAGTCCCAGCAAGTTAGTGATTATTCTTTTTCATTTTCACATTGTGCTCAAACTGAAATGAATCAGACATGTTATGACTTATTTTCTTTGTGTGCTGACTGTTTAATGATTTTCACTTAATGTTCCTTCCTTAGTCTCTCCATGATGTTATGATTAGAGAACTAAGGGAATGGGGCATGTTTTCTTTGATTACTCCATGTGGGTATCACTTTGGTGATCCTGGGTGTCTCTTTCTTTTCCCTTGGACACTGGGGAGATCTAGAGCTATATCCTTGATTAATACATTGTGCTTTCTTATGCAAGAACCATTCAGGTCATCCTAGACTCTTCTTCCTTGATTCTTGTGGTTACTTGCAATATTAACTTGGAAACAATGTTTAGCTCATCTTGGCCCTTATGCCTTGGTGCTTACGTATGTTTCCTACATTCTATCTAATATAGATCATATTCATATCATCATAGTTGTTCTTGCACTAGTGACGATTGTATGATCTTGTGATGTCCCTTAATAAGGCTCAATGATGAAAATAAGGACTGAGTAAGATCCTTGCACATTTTACTTGCATTTTTCATCCTATCTTGCATCTTAGTCTTTGCATTTCATCTTAGTTTTAGTCTTTGCATCTTGCATTAGGTGAGGAGAGAGTCTCCATCTTATCATTATCAGACACTTTGGTCATTTTTTATTGGCATCCTTGATTCATTTTTGGGATCAAAAAAGAAATTCTAAGTTCATTTTTTCTGTTCTTCAAAGGCTTATCTTTTTACCCTTTGAGGAAAAAAATTGATCACTTTTCTTCATGAAGCACTTTCTTTGACCTAATGCTAATGTTATACCTTTCTGGTCAACCTTATTCAAATTGTGGAAAATTCTCATTGCTTAGTGGTTAGACTTGGTCCAAATGCTTTTCTAATCAGTCTTAATTGATCATCAATCATCTTGGACCCCATCTTATCTCGATTTGATCAAATCTATCTCATTATACATCTCCTCTACCTCATTTATCTTTTGATCCTGAGGGGCAGGAATTACCTATCCTTGGAAGCTGCAAATTGATTCTCACATCTTATTGTCTTGTCTTTAAATCTCGGTTTCAGTGTTTAGTATTTTTTTTTGTGCATTGGAATCTTGCTATCTTTTCTAGTTCTCGTTTGATCAAATTTGAGATTAGTTTCCTTACTATACTTTGTTCGATCAAGTTTTGAGTCAAATCTCTATCACTTACCTTGGAATCATCTTTATTTGACCTAATGTGTTCCTAGATCGCTCCCACCTTAGTCAAAGTGGGGAAAATGTAATCACCCAAATATGGTCTAGTAGACTATGAGCCCCTTTCAAAACATTAAAATTTAAAGACTAGACTACATCTTGTTCTTAATCAATTTTTCATATTTATTTAATCTCTCATTTTCTTGATCAAATCACCACTTAGTTATTTGTTTTATTTATATCCTAAAGTTTGACCACTTTATCCCAAGCTTTATTTAATTAAAAGAACATGCTCCCTTTTAATCGAATGAAAAATATTTTAATTAAATAATAAAAACCCCTTTATCCTAAGTGCACATAAATAATAAATAATTAATAAAAAATAAATAATAATAAGAAAGTGCACTTTCCAATGAGATGGAATCTTTTGATAAAGGTTTTTGCCTCTTTATCTCAACCACTCATTGTTTTGCCTCTTAATCTTAGCCTTTGATTTTTCCTCTTGAAGATATGAGCACATGGATCACTCAAGATTTAATATCCACCATTGATTATTTCTTTTTGCCTCTTAATCTTGACCATCCACTCATTTCTAATTTCTTATTAAAGGAATCTCTCTCCTCATTCTTGAATGCATATAAAAAATTGGAAAAGATAGTTTTTGGAGCTCTTGCATCATGCCCCTTTGGAGATATTGGAGTTCTTGCATCTTGAAGCCTTCTTGTATCCTAGCTCATATTGTATCTTGGTATTATTGAAGAATTACATTATCATTTAGCTTTGTTATCTAATTTTTTGCATCTATCTTAATTCATCTAGTTTATATCTACTTTCTTTCATATATCTTAATTCACCTAGTGTAGATCTACTTTCCTTCCATTTCTTGCATATCATTTTTAGCACAAATCTTGCATCTCATCCTAAATTAATTTGCATTATCATTTGAATCTTCCACTGTATAGTGCACCTTGTAGGGATCTTTCTTATTAGGTTCATCTAAGAGCCATCATCATTATCTACATGATTCATGCACGCTATGGATAGGAAGCTATAAGCAGCTTCATGACACTACCTTTTCATGGATTCTCTCAAGTGTAATGGTTTCTAGAGGTGTCATATTTTAATCACACAACTACCATTGGCCTAAGATGCAGAATGATGTCAAAAAATTTGTTCAAACCTATGTGATTTTCCAACAAGACAAAGGTGTTTCAACCAACCAAGGATAGTATCAACCATTACCTATACCGTCCAAACTATGAGAAGCAATATCAATGGATTTTGTAATGGGATTACCAAGGACTAAACAGGGATTTGACAACATTTTTGTAGTTGTGGATCACTTTAGTGAAATGGCACACTTTATTTCTTGCAAAATCACATATGATGCATCACATATTTCTCAATTATTTTTCAAAGAAATTGTTAGAATACATGGGTTACCTCAGTATATTGTCTGAAATAGAGATGCAAAGTTTCAGGGACATTTTTGGAGGACATTACACAAGAAGTTGAGCAAAAATTTACAATTCAATTCTTTCTACCATCCAAAAACTAATGGTAAGACAGAGGTGGTCAATATATCCCTGAGTAATCTTCTTAGACTTTGCACAAAACAATATGCACAGAACTAGGATCTCCTTCTACCACAAGTAGAATCTACTTTCAATGATTTTGTTAACATATCAACAGGCATGACACCTTTTCAAATAGTTTATGGTCTTCATCTAAGGGGAACAATGGAGCTCAATAATCTCCCAAATGATTTTCATATTAGTTCTTAGGGATAAGATCTTGCAGAAATGATCAAACAAATACAAGACCAAGTAAATGATCACTTGGAACAAGCAGTGCAAAAGTACAAAACACAAGTAGATAAAAGGAGAAGAGAAGTATATTTTTAGATAGGTGAAAAAGTTTGGGCTTACCTAAGAAAGGAAAGACTTCCTAAAGGACCTTATACAAATCTTCACATGAAGAAGATTATTCCATACACAATTCTTCATAAATTTGGAAAGAATGCTTATGAAATCTCATGGCCACCCACACTCTTTATTTCTCCTATTTTTAATGTTTTTGACTTAAAAATTTTTAGGGAGAAAATTAAGGTATTGAAGGTGAATAAGTAGATGGAGATGAATCAAAAGTGACTAGATTCATGATCTACCCCCAGTCATCATCTCCTTTTAGAAAATATTCTTCAATCAAATATTCTCAAGAAGACCAAAAAGAACACCTACTTGCAGTACTTAGTGAAATGACAAGGACTTCCATATATTGATGCCACATGGGTGACTGAATCAGATATTATTGAGCATGGCTTCACTATGGAATTGATGAACTATAAATGATTGAATTTTTGAAGATATTAAGTTGATGATCACCAAGTCATAGAAAGTTTATGCAAGACATTAAATTAGTTAATGTATTGTATTGTCATTGATGTCAACTTGATATTATTTGTATGGTCATCGAAATATTGTCAAAATACTTTAAAGAATCGATGAATCAAAGGCTATGCTATTGATAATGCACATAAGTCAAGTATTCACAAAGTGACTATATACACTGATAGAGTGCACACTGACAGAGTGCACACCGACAGACGAAGTAAAAGATAAAAGGCACAGTGTTACCCGACAAGAAAATACACAACATTACTGACAAGAAAAGTCATAGTATTGCCCAAAGAGAAAAGCACAGAGTAACCCGACAGAAAAAATTATAGTGTTTCCTGATGGATGGAGATCCTAAAGACAACTGAATTCACACTGATGAAATAGTTAGTTATCATCGATGACTAACTGAAGTGTTGACCAACAGAACAGAGAGTTCAAAAATGACAAAATGCTTAGTTGTCAAGAGCTAAAAATAAACTTAACTGATACTTATCATTTTTTTAATCAACAAGATAAAGCCAAAGATAAGTAAAGGATTTAAAGCTACTTTGTCCAGTTGGAAAGAAGATCTCTACAAGATAAAACTAGAGTTTTTCTTTAAATCTAATTGGAGATAATTGTGGATCATGCCAAGATCAAGAAAATCAAGAACCTAGAAATGGTGATATCATGTCTATAAAGAGACAACCTAATTCATTACAAATGTGGTGAAGGGGAGTGACAAGAGAATAGATACTAAAGAGATTCTAAAGGAGAAGAAAGTCTACATTCAGACCTGATCAATGAAGCTGAGGAAAGAGCTAAATTCTGTGGACACTGACGAATAGTGATACAACATCATAGAGAAGAATAGTGTGGAGAAAAGGTATTGAATTGATAATATTGATCAGGAAGGTAATGCACTTAAAATAGATCTGAAAATTTGGAATTCAAGTTGCATATGTGAACAAAATAATTTATTGTTTCAGTTTAAACATTGAAGAATCAAGTCTCTTAAGCGAGCAGGACTTAAAATTCTTTTGTAATTGAGATACATCCCAAGGAGTATCAAAAAGTTTGATCATAAAAAGTAGCATTGGATATGCCCGATACCTATTGATAGGCCAAGTGAGTGTTTGATCAAGGATGGTTTCATTAGATATCGGATACTAAGTGACAAAATATCTATTTAAATCCTCTAACAAGATTACACCTAACAATGTGTTTGTAACCTTTAACAGGGTTGGCTCTTAACCGAGCTCACTTCAGAAGAGTAAAAATTTGAAGTACCAGTCCCAGTTTTTTTTTTCCTTAACAGGGTTTCCACATTAAAAATCCATGTGTTTATGTGTCTATGAGTCATTACTTTATTTTTTTTCATTTCACTTAAGTAAATATGGATTGATCAGTATACACTAGTTATTTACTATTTTTCAGTAAATAGAAAGACTGCTTATCGATAAACATATAGAAGAAGGTTTACAAAGAATTCTGACAAGTAGTTATTTGATATAAGAATTTCAAGGCATTCATCTTTTAAGATTGAAGATAGATAGAGGTATAAATTTGTTGTACTAAGTTTGAAGGGTTGATTTAAGGATTAATTTTTGAGGCCACTAATTCACCCCCCCCCCTCAATTATTACTAACAATTGGTATCAGAACTTGTGTTCTTAGAAGGAGGGTTACAAGACCTAAGCTAAAGATCAAAATATGAACAGACGAGATGTGCCCAAGTTGAACAAAGACAAATTTGATTCATGGAAAAGAATAATAAGACTCCACTTATCATGTATTGTAAATGATGTTACTCAATACTTAGATATTGAATATGTGTTTCCCACAGGAGCACCCACAGTTCAACAAATGAGAAAGAAGCATGAGCACAACTGCATGATGATAGAGCTTGTTTCCTCACTCTCCGATGCTGAATTTGAAGATGTTGAAGCATGCACAACTACAAAGAAGATGTGGGACAAATTGAAGCTTGTACATGGTGGTGATAAAAATCTTCTGAGAGCCAAGGTAGAAGGACTTAGAGGAAAATTTGATGATCTCAGAATGAAAGAAGGTGAAAACATCACACAATATAGTATAAGAATCAAAGAGGTAGTCAATGCTATCTGAGGAGTTGGAGGTGTACTAGATGAAGATACAGTGGTAAGTAAAATACTAAGAACCTTACTACCTACTTATGCTATTAGAATAGCTTCCATACAAGAAGTGAGAGTAGTAGCAAATAGAAATGTTACTCTAGATAGTTTGATTGGAAGACTGATTTCATTTGAGATGAACAAATTTGATAATAGTGTCTTACCAAACATAGAGTCTACATTCAAATATTCTTTGAGAATAATTAAATCAAGTCATAAACACACTATGAGAAAAGATAGTGATAGTGAAAGTGAAGAAGAAGATCTTGATGAAATTGAAGCACTTATGGAAAGAAGAATGCAGAGAGGAAAAAGTAAATACAAAGGTAAACTACCACTTGTATGTTTTAATAGTAAAGAGATTGGAAACTTTGCTGCAATATGTCCTAACAGAAGAAAAGATGACACAAGTAATGACAGGACATTTGAAAATAAGTTTGACAGAGGTGATTACATAAGCAACCGACAATCAAAAAGAAGAGATGTCTGAGACTACAAGGACAAAGGAATGAAGGCTAGTTATGTAGCTAAATGCAAAGATGAAGATACTAACACTGAATCTGATGAAGATATCGAGATGGTGTTTGTGGTAGTAAAAGATGATTCATATGATGATGAAGAAAGGTATGTAGAAACTGTACTCATATCTAAAGTTAGTAAAAATGATGTCTGGATCATAGATAGTGGCTGCACTCACCATATGACCGGTGAAAAACAAAAGTTTGAGACTTTTGAATACTACAATGATGGTTTAGTAAGAATGGGTAATGACACACCTTGTCTAGTTGAAGGTAAAGTAACTATAATGTTGAATAACCTGATAAAATGTGAAAATTCTTATTGGGTGAAAGGATTGAATTATAAGCTATTGAGTGTTTCTCAGCTGAATAACTTAGGTCATAGAGTAGCATTTCAAAATAAGAAGGCAAAGATCTTCAATAAATCAAGAAGTCTAATTGGCACCGGTGAGAAGACAAAAGGTAACTTATTCTATCTAAATCATACTGACACCACTTGCTTAATGGCTAGAAATAAAGACATATGGTTGTAGAACAATATATTTTATCATGTAAAGTTTGACAACATGATAAATATAAGAAGAAAGAGAAATGTAAGAGGCTTATCGATGATGATTAAGCCTGACAATATCATGTGCAAAAATTGTCAAAAAGTTAAGATGACAAAATCTAGTTTCAAAAGAAAAACCCATACATCTAATGCCATTCTATAATTAGTCCATACTGATCTATGTGGACCCATAAGGACAAAGAGTTATTATGGTGATAGATATTTTATTCTCTTTGTCGATGATTACTCTAGAATGATGACAATTATATTTCTAAAAGATAAATCTGAAGCATTCAAGATGTTTAAATTTTAAAAAAAAATGGTAGAAATACAAAGTGGTAAAGAATTGAAATTATTAAGATCAAATAGAGGAGGGGAATCTATTTCAGATGAATTCACTAACTTTTTTAATGAGCATGGAATCAAAAGACAGGTCTCTGCACTGAGAACACCATAACAAAATGGAATTGCTGAAAGAATGAATAGATTCATTATTGATTGTGCAAGGACACTGATGATAGAGAAAGGAATCACCCAAATATTTTGGAGGGAAGTTGTCAGTACTGTTGTTTACACATTGAACAGAGTACAATTGAAGAAAGACCCCAAGAAGACACCTTATGAGCTATGGTATGGTTATACACCCAATGTAAGTTACTTCAAAAATTTTGGTATTCAATGTTATATCTTAAAAGATGATAGAAATAGAAATCTTGACTCCAAAAGTGGTGGAGGAATATTTCTAGGATATTCCACCAAGAGCAAGGCTTATAAATGTCTCAATAAAGCCTCTAACAAAATTGTTGAAAGTGAAAATGTAAAGATAGATGAATTTGTAGAGAAGAATGAAAAGGAAAACACAAAAGAAGTAGAGGACTACAAAAGGTTTTTTACAATGAAGAACCTAACACTCTACCCAAGTAACAATGTATTGCTCCTGAGAAACAGATTATTGCACCCGAGCATCAGGATGTAAATACCAACAATCAGGAAATTGCTCAAGATGATGTACCAAGTGATGGAGATCAAAATGAAGGAAACAATGATGATCAAGATGATAGAAAAAAATTGAACCTGTACTTGCCAGATATGTCAGAAGGAACCATCCATAGAACCAGATCATTAGAGACAAGAAGGCTAGTATGAGAACCAGAAGTAAGTCTCTAATCAAAAGATGTCTTATTTGTGATTTTGAGCCAAAATCTGTCAATGTTGCACTTGATAATGATGAATGGATTAGTGTTGTGAGTGAGGAAACTGAGCATATAGAGAAAAACAAAACATGGACACTTGTACTGAGACCAGATGACAAGAATGTCATCGGTACAAAATGGATATTTAGGAATAAATTGAATGAGAATGGAGAAGTCACAAGAAAAAAAGACAGACTAGTATGCAAGGGGAATGCACCAGAAGAAGGGATTGAATATGGAGAAACCATTGAACACATTTCTAGGATAGAAGGAGTGTGAATATTACTTGCTTATGCTGCATGTAAAGGATTCAAGGTATACCAAATGGATGTCAAGTCTGCATTCCTAAATGGAATACTTGAAGAAGAGGTATACATTGAACAACCAAAAGGGTTTGTTGATCTAGATAAGAGGGACATGGTATGTAGACTACACAAACCCTTGTATGGATTGAAACAAGCACCCCGAGCCTAGTATGAAAGACTTCATTCCTATCTCATATGTATTAGATTTGGAAGAACTACTGAAAACAATAATCTTTATTTGAAGGACGATATTGATGCTAACATTTTGATTGCTAAGATATTTGTTGATGACATCATATTTGGAGGCAATAATATTCTATGCAAATCATTTGAAAATGAAATGAGAAAAGAGTTTGAGATGTCTATGTTTGGAGAGATCAAGTTCTTTCTTAGTCTACAGATCATGCAACAAGATGAAGGTATTTTTATTACACAATCCAAATACATCAAAGAAGTGCTGAAAATATTCAAGATGGAAGATTCCAAGCTAGTTGGAACACCAATGGTAAATGGATGCAAGATAACAAAGGAGGACAAGTCATCAGAGGTAAATCATACTTTGTACAAAACAATGATTGGAAAACTCATGTATGTTGTACATACTAGACTAGATATTGCACATGCAGTAGGAATAGTTGCAAGATTTTTTTCTAATCCTAGGGAATCACATATGACTGTTGTGAAAAGAATCCTAAGATATATGAATAATACTGAGGAATATGGCTTATGGTATAGAAGAGAAGGAAAAATTTAACTTAAGGTCTTTACCAACGCTGATTGGGCTGGAAATATTGATGACCGAGAGAGAACAACTGGAGGGGCATTCTTTATGGGTGACAAACTTGTCACATGGATTAGCAAGAAACAAGGATGCATCTCTTAATCTACTGCAGAAGAAGAGTATTTTGTTGCTGATGCAAACTGCTCAAATATTGCATGGATCAAACAGTTACTGGAAGGTATACATATAAAAATTCTTGAACTAGTAATTATCTATTGTGATAATACAAGTGCAATAAAAATTTCCAAGAATCTAGTCATGTATGCTAAGACAAAGCATATTTCTATCAGGTATCATTATTTGAGAGAACAAGTTCAAGAAAAGGAGGTGATACTTGAGTATGTGCAATCAAAAGAACAATTAGATGATATCTTCACTAAGCCACTGCCCAAGGATGCATTTGAGTACTTAAGAAAGAGACTAGGGGTTAGACCCTTGTCTATTGGTCAGTAAAATGACTAAAAGGCTACATCAGCCTACATACTATCAGAATATCATTCATGTTGATTGAAGCAAAGAAATGGACTTCAAAGATAAATCTATATGTAGAAAGGTATTTATCTACTCTGAACACCAAAGTTGTTGTATTGCTGATGGATTGGGAAATTCAAGGAGTGTATTGTGGATAGAAAGGATCTGTTTGGCATTACTGTCAAAATATTTTTTTGGCATTGTTGTCAAAGGGAGAGATTATATCCATTATCACATCAAGGTATCACATCAGGGAGATATTATATCCAAGGGAGAGAATATATCCATCACATTATCTAGAGGGAGAGATGTAACCAAAAAGGGAGAGTACATACAAAGTGAAAGAATTGCTGACAAGAGACATCAAAAAGAGAACAGTGAAAGGGAGAGATTTTAAAACAAGAAAACAACACATCACATCAGATAAAGAAAGATTCTACATCTATCCAATGAAGGGATTGAAGATAGAAAGAGCTGCAAGAATCAAATCCAAGCTATATAAGCTTACCGAGGAGCAAATATTTGTAACGGTTATAGTACATAAGATTGGTATTTTGATGAACTTTAACTGTTATATTTCATACTATATTAATAATAATATAGTGTGATAATGTAGTGTGTTTCCATCAATGCCAAAGGGAGAGATTGATGAACTATAACTGATTGAATGTTTGAAGATATTAACTTGATGATGACCAAGTCATAGAAAGTTTATGCAAGACAATATAAGCTATATAAGCTTACCGAGGAGCAAATATTTGTAACGGTTATAGTACATAAGATTGGTAATTTGATGAACTTTAACTGTTATATTTCATACTATATTAATAATAATATAGTGTGATAATGTAGTGTGTTGCCATCAATGCCAAAGGGAGAGATTGATGAACTATAACTGATTGAATGTTTGAAGATATTAACTTGATGATGACCAAGTCATAGAAAGTTTATGCAAGACATTAAATCATTTAATGTATTGTATTGTCATTGATGTTAACTTGATATAATTTGTATGGTCATGGACATATTGCTAAAATACCTCAAAGAACCGGTGAATCAAAGGCTATTCTATCAGTAATGCAAATAAGTCAAGTATTCACAAAGTGACAGTATACACTGATGAAAAGAGTAAGAGACAAAAGCCACAGTGTTACTCGATGAGAAAATACACAGAATTACTGATGAGCAAAGTCACAGTATTTCCCGATGAGAAAAGAACAAAGTAACCTGATGGAAAAAATTATAGTGTTTCCCGATAGACGGAGATCCCAAAGACAACTGAAGTCACACCGACGGAACAGTCAGTTATCACCAATGACTAACTAAAGTGTTGATTGACAGAACAAAGAGTTCAAAAATGACAAAATGCTTAGCTGTCAAGAGCTAAAAATAGACTTAACTGATACTTATCATTGTTTTAATCAACAAGATAAAGATGGAGATAAGTAAAGGATTTAAAGATGCTTTGTCCAATTAGCAAGAAGATCTCTATGAGATAAAACTTGATTTTTTCTTTAAATCTAATTGGCAAGAATTGTGGATCACGTCAAGATCAAGAAAATCATGAACCTAGAAACAATGATATCATATCTATAAAGAGACAACTTAATTCATTACGAAGGTGTTGAAGGGGAGTGACAAGAGAATAGATGTTGAAGAGATTATGAAGGAGAAGAAAGTCTTCATTCAGACCTTATCAATCAAGCTGAGGAAAGAGCCAAATTACGTAGACACCAACGAATAGTGATACATCATCACAGAGAAGAGCAGTGTGGAGAAAAGGTATTGAATTGATAATATTGATTATAAAGGCAATGCACTTAAAATAGATTTGAAAATCTACAATTCAAGTTGTATATGTGAACAGATCAATTTACTATTTCAGTTTAACCATTGAAGCATCAAGTCTCTTAACTTATCAGGACTTAAAACTCTTTTATAATTGAGATACATCCCAAGAGTATCAAAAATTTTGATCATACAAAGTGGCATTAGATATGCCTGACACCTATTGATATGCCAAGTGAGTGTTTGATCAAGGATGGTAGCGTTAGATTTCAGATACTAAGTGAAAAACTATCTATTTAAATCCTCTAACAAGGTCACACCTAACAGTGTGTTTGTAACCTTTAACAGGGTTGGATCTTAACCGAGCTCACTTTAGAAGAGTGAAAATTTAGGGTATCGGTACCAGGGGTTTTTTTTCCCTTAACAGGGTTTCCATGTTAAAAATCCATGTTTTAATGTGTCTATGTGTCATTGCTTTATTGTTTTTCATTTCACTTAAGTAAATCTGGATTGATCGGTATACACTAGTTATTTACTATATTTCTGTAAATAGAAAGACTGCTTATCGGTAAACATACAGAAGAAGGTTTACAAAGAATTCTGACAAGTAGTAATTTGATATAAGAATTTCAAGGCATTCATCTTGTAAGACTAAAGATAGCTAGAGGTATAAATTTGTGGTACTAAGTTTGAAGGGTTGATTTAAGGATTATTTTTTTAGGCCACTGATTCACCCCCCCCCCCCCTCCCCGGCCCCCCCTCTCTGTTATTACTAACAGGAGAAACTCACCTCAAGTAGGAACTTGAGTTCTCTTTCACCAGGGGAGTATGGTGAAGGAGCCCCAACATCCTAAAGGCATCTTCAACATGTCCTACACATCTAGGACTTCTTTTTTTCAATAATGGTCCATTTGTAAGACCTAGTGCCAATATTTTGTCTTTATGAACCACTTCGCCAACTATGGTCATGTTAGTAATAACTGAGAGGGGGGATGAATCAGTGGCCTCAAAAATATTCCAATTAATAAACCCAAAACTTAGTACCACAATTTTAAGCCTCTAGTTATCTTCAGTCCTATAAGATGAATGCCTTCAAATATACTTATCAAATAACTACTGCTTGGAGTGCTCTCTTAAACCTTATTCTTAATGTTTACTGAATAGCAGTCTTTCAATTTACCAAAAAATACTAAATTACTGAGAGTATATCGTTAAATAAATATTAGCTGTGTAATGCAAAACAATAAAGTAATGACTCATAAACACATTGACACATGGATTTTTAATGTGGAAACCCTGTTAAGGGAAAAAATACTTGGGACCGGTAACCCAAAATTTTCACTCTTCTGAAGTGAGCTCGATGAAGATCCAACCCTAATAAAGGTTACAAACACATTGTTAGGTGTGACCTTTTTAGAGGTTTTAAAAGTTTAGTTTGTCACTTGATATTGAGCATCTTTATGCTACCTTCCTTATTCAAACTCTTCTAGTTTGTCAAATGGTATCTGGCATCTCATGTTATCTTCATTATCAAACTTTTTGATACTCCTTGGGATGTATTTCAATATAGAAAGGATCTTTAAATTCTCCTTGGTTAAGAAATTTTTTGAATCAATGGTTAAACTGAAATAGTATGATCTATTCACATATACAACTTATACTTGTAGATTTTCAGATCTATTGTAAGCTCATTAAATCAATCTGATCAATATATCTTTTCAATACCTTTGCTCTAGTTTTTTTTTCTCAGTGATGCTATGCTCTATTGCTCGGTGTACGCAGAAATATTTAGCTCTTTCCTCAGCTTGATTTATCAGGACTATATGAAGTTGTTATTCATCAATTTCTCTTCAGCATCCTCTTTTTCATTCACTCCCCTTAATTTGTAATGAATTGAGTTGTCTCTTTATAGACATGATATCACCATTTCTAGGTTCTTGATTCTCTTGATCTTGGCGTGATCCGCAATCTTAGCCAATTCTAATTTAAAGTATAACTCTTTTTTTATCTCATATAAATCTTCATGCCAACTGGACAAAACAACTTTAAATCCTTTACTTATCTCTGGCTTTATCTTGTCGATGAAAATAATGATAACTACTAGTTAAGTCTATATTTAGCTTTATCAGCTAGATATTTTGTCATTTCTGAACTCTAATTAACTTTGATGTTTTAACTCTTTGATAGCTTTAGTCAACACTCTAGTTCTCCTTGGGCTTCTCCATCAGGGTTGTCTGTTCATCGGGGTTGTCTATCCTTCAGGCTTCAATGCAAAGTTCTTCTTGTCGGTTAACACTATAATTCTGGCCATCGATAATGCTTATGATTCTATTCTTTGGTAATCCTCGTTGGTTTCTTTTCTTGGGCATCATTGTGACTTAACTTTGAGTGATCTTTTTCATCAAGTTCTACTAGCTGTCAGCGTTTGAAGTCACTTAGTGAATGCTTGTCTTTTATGCATTAATGAAAGCATAATATTTTTCTCTCTAATTCTCTGAAGTCTTTGACAATTTGATTATAACTGATTAGATTATATCAATTTGACATCAATGACAATACAATCCATTAAATAATTTAATGTCATGCATTATCTTTCTACATTTCGATGGTCAACTTAACATCTTCAAACATTCAATAAGTTACATGTCATCAATCTCTCCCTTTGGCATTGATGGAAATACACTACATTATCATACTATACTATTACTAATACAATATGAAATATAACAGTTTCATCAATCTTTCCTATTGTAACTATTACAAATGTCTAGTTTTTGGTAAGCTCATATAGCTTCAATTAGTTTCTTGCAGACTGGATACTTATCAATATTTTAACCCCTTCACTGGATAGATGTAGCCATTTCTGTCTCTATTATGATATGTGCTCTTCCTTGTCTGTTCCTCTTCTTGATAATCTCTTTTTCCTTTGACATCAATCTCTCCCTTTGTTACTTCTCTCCCTTAGATGGATATTTCATATGTAATCAATCTCTCCCTTTGAATATTGATTAACTCTTCCTTTGGAACTTCTCTTCATGGATAATGATATAAACTTTTCTGATCAATGAGATAATATCTCCTTTATGATAATGAATCTCTCCCCCTTATGATAATGAGATAATCTCTCTCTTTGACAACAATGCCAAAAAATTCTCTTCTATATAATCTTCCATCCCTTTTATATAATATATTTCTTGAATTTCCCTATCCATCAACAATATAATGTCTCTGGTGTTCGGTGCAGGTTTGTACCATGCTATGTAAAAATGTATTTGTTTCTACTGATCTTGTTGCTTGCATCAACATGAATGATCTTCTAATTGTGTGTAGGTTGATGCATCCTCCTATTCAGCTTACTGCCGATAGACAATGGTTGGACTCCTAGTCTCTATCTCAGGTACTCAAATGTATCTTTCGGTAATGGCTTGGTAAATATATTAGCTAATTATTCCTTTGATTGAACATATTCTATTATCACCTCCTTTTCTTTCACTTGTTCTCTCAGAGAGTGATACTTGATAGCTATATGCTTAGTCTTAGCATGCATGAATGGATTCTTAGAAATGTTAATTGCACTGGTATTATCACAATAGATAATCACTAGTTCAAGAATGTTCATATTCAGACCTTCCAGCAACTATTTGATCCATGCAATGTTGGAGCAATTTTTAGTAGCAGCCACACACTCTGCTTCTACAGTAGACTAAGAGATGCATCCTTGCTTCTTGCTGATCCATGTGACAAGTTTGTCACCCATGAAGAATGCTCCTCCAGTTGTTCTCTTTCGATCATCAATGTTTCTAGCGTAATCAAGATCTGTCTAGACTTGTAGCTCAAATTTTCCTTTTCTTTTATACCATAAACCATAGTCCTTGGTGTTCTTTAGATATCTTAGAATTCTCTTGACAGTAGTCATATGTGATTCTTTGGGATTAGTAGAGAATCTTGTAACTATCCCAACTGCATGTGCTATATCTGGTCTAGTATGAACAACATACATTAGTTTTCCAATCATTAATCTATACAAGGTCTGATTTATCTCATTTGATTTGTCCTCTTTTGTTAGCTTACATCTGGTAGCCATAGGTGTTCCAACTGGTTTGGAATCTTCTATCTTGAATATCTTTAGCACTTCCTTGATGTATTTGGGTTGAGTGATATATATGTCGGCATTTTGTTGAAGAATCTATAGACCAAGAAAGAATTTGATCTCCCCAAAAATGGACATTTCAAATTCTTTGGTCATTTTATTAGCAAAGGATTTGCATAACATTTCATTTCGCCCAAAAATGATATCATCAACAAAAATTTCAGCAATCATAATATTATCATTGGTATCTTCTTTTAAGTATAGATTGCTATTTTCACTTGTTCTTACAAAATTAATGCTAATGAGATAGGAGTGAAGTCTTTCATACTAGGCTCTAGGTGCTTGTTTCAATCCATACAAGGCTTTATGTAGTCTACATACCATGTTTCTCTTCTTTGGATAAACAAACCCTTTTGGTTGTTCAATGTATACCTCTTCTTCTAGTATTCCATTTAGGAATGCAGATTTGACATCCATCCGGTATACCTTAAATCCTTTGAATGCAGCATAAGAAAGTAAGATTATTAATCCTTCTAGTCTAGCAATGGGTGCAAAGGTTTCTCCATAATAAATTCCTTCTTGTGCATACCCCTTGCATACTAACCTTGCTTTGTTTCTTGTGACTTCTCCATTCTCATTCAGCTTGTTTCTAAATATCCATTTGGTACCAATGACATTCTTGTCATCTGGTCTCAGTCCTAGTCTCCATGTACTGTTCTTCTCAATCTTTTCTATTTCTTCATTCATATCACTTACCCATTATTCATTTTAAAGTGCAGTGTTAATAGATTTAGGCATCAAGTGTTTAGTGACTTACTTTTTGTTCTCATTCCAGCCTTCTTGTCTCCTATGATTTGATTCTGTGGATGATGTCTTCTGACATACTTGGAAATTTTTGGTTTATCTCTTTGGCCTTCATTCTGATCATCTTCTTGACCTTCATTCTGATCTCCATCACTCGGAACATCATCTTGAGGATTTTCCTAATTTTTGATAATTGCAGCCTGGTTTTTGGGTGCAATGTTCTGTTGCTCGAGAGCGATACACTATTGCTTAGGTACAGTGACAGGTTCTTCTATATAAACAAACTTTTTGTATTCCTCTGGTTCTTTTCTTCTTTCTGTATCATTCTTTTCTGCAAATTTATCTATCTTTATATTTGCACTTTCAATGATTTTGTTAGATGACTTGTTAAGACATTCATAAGCCTTGATTTTGATGGAATACCCTAGAAAGATACCTTCATCACTTTTGGAGTCAAGCTTTCCATTTCTATCATCCTTCAAAATATAACATTGACTACCAAAGATTCTGAAGTAACTTACATTGGGTGTGTGACCATACCAAAGCTCATAGGGTGTCTTCTTTGTGTCCTTCTTCAATTCTACTATGTTCAATGTGTCGACAACAGTACTGACAGCTTCCCTCTAGAAATTTTTAGTCATGCTCTTCTCAATCATCAATGTTGTTTCACAGTCAATAATTGATCTATTTATCCTCTCAGTAATTCCATTTTTCTGTGGTGTTCTTGGTGTAGAAACCTATCTTTGAATTCCATGCTCATTGCAATAGTTATTGAATTCATCTGATATAAATTCCCCTCCTCTATCTGACCTTAATCATTTCAATTTATTTTCACTTTATTTTTCTACCATAGCCTTACACCATTTAAACATCTTGAATGATTCTGATTTATCTTTTAAGAACATAACTATCATCATTCTAGAATAATCATTAAGAAAGAGAATGAAATACCTATCTCCATAGTAACTCTTTGTCCTCATGTGTCCACATAGATCAGTATGGACTAATTATAGAATTACAATAGATGTATGGGTTTTACTTTTGAAACTAGACTTTTTCATCTTACCTTTTTGACAGGTCTTGCACATGATATGCTCGGGCTTTGTCATGCTTGGTAAGCCTCTAACATTCCTTTTGTTGCTTATCTTTATCATGTTGTCAAAATTCACATGACACAATGTTTTGTGTCACAACCATATGTCTTTGTTTCTAGCCATCAAACAAGTTTTGTTATTGTCATCAAGATAGAAAAGGTTACCTTTTGTCTACTCACCAGTTCTGATCAACCTTCCTGATTCATTGAAGATATTTGCCTTCTTATTTTCAAATGCCACTTTGTGACCTATATTATTCAGCTGTGAAACACTTAGCAGATTATAATTCAGTCCTTTTACCTAGTAAACATTTTCAGATTTTATCAGGTAATTCAACATTATGGTTCCTTTACCTTCAACTAGACAAGGTGTGTCATTACCCATTCTTACTAAACCACCATTATAGTATTCAAAAGTTTCAAAATTTTGCTTATCACCAATCATGTGGTGAGTGTAGCAACTATCTATGATCCAAACATTATTCTTACTAACCTTAGATATGAGTGCAGTTTCTACATACCTTTCTTCTTCTTCGTCTGAGTCATCCTTCATGGCTACAAATACCATCTCAATGTCTTCTTTAGATTTAGTGTCACTATCATCGTCTCTGTTCTTAGCTAGGTAACAAGCTTTCTTTCCTTCATCCTTGTAGTCTCAGGTATCTCTTGTTTCAGATTTTCATTTGCTTCAGTAATCTCTGTTATCACCTCTATCAAACTTCTTCTCATATGATCTGTCATTACTTATATCATCTTTTCTTCTATTTGGACATCTTGCAACAAAGTGTCCAACCTCTTTACAATTAAAACATACAATTGGTAATTTAGCTTTGTATCTACCTTTGCCTCTATGCAATATTCTTTCCATTAGTGCTTCAATCTCATCAAGTCCTTGATCCTCATTATCATTGTCACTATCATTCCTAATAGTGCACCTATGACTTGAATTACTTATTTTCAAAGAAGATTTGAATACAAATTCTATAGATGGTAAGACACTATTATCGAAGTTATTCATCTCAAATAAAACCAGTCTACCAATCAGACTATCTAGAGTAACTATATTGTTTACAACTGATCTCATTTTTTGAATAGAATAAACTCTAATAGCATATACAGGCAGCAAGGTTCTTAAGATTTTACTTACCACTGTCTCCTCTTCAAGTACACCCCAACTCCTTGGATAACATTGACTACCTCTTTGATTTTGTATCTATACTAAGTGATATTTTCTCCTTCTTTCATCCTTAGGTCATCAAACCTCCCTCTTAGGATTTCTTCTCTTAGTACATTATCATCTCCTCCATGTACTAGCTTCAACTTATCCTACATTTTCTTTGTAGAGGTGCAGGTTTTGACATCTTCAAACTCAACATCGGAGAGTGATGAGGAAAGTTCTATCATGATGCAAATATGCTCATGATTTTCTCTTAATTTCTCAACAATATGAGGTCTTGTAGGCAACACACATTCAGTAACAAGGTGTTGAGTAACATCATTACCAAAACCTGGTAGCTAGAGTCTTATTCTACTTTTTCATGATGAAAATTTGTCTATATTCAACTTGGGAACATCTCATTTGTTCATCTTGTGATCTTTTTCTTGATTTATTAAACTCCTTTTCTAAGCACACAAGATATGATACCAATTGTTAGTAATAATTGAGAGGGGGGTGAATCAGTGGCCTCAAAAATATTCCAATTAATCAACCCAAAACTTAGTACCACAATTTTAATCCTCTAGTTATCTTCAGTCCTATAAGATGAATGCCTTCAAATATACTTATCAAATAACTACTGCTCGGAGTGTTCTGTTAAACCTTATTCTTAATATTTACCAAATAGTAGTTTTCTAATTTACCAAAAAAATAATAAATTACTTAGAGTATACCGATCAATCCTGATTAGCTATGTGTAATGCAAAACACTAAAGTAATGACTCATAAACACATTGGCACATGGATTTTTAATGTGGAAACCCTGTTAAGGGAAAAAAACACTTGGGTCCAGTAACCCAAATTTTTCACTCTTCTAAAGTGAGCTCGGTGAAGAGCCACCCCTGTTAAAGGTTACAAACACACTATTAGGTGTGACCCTATTAAAGGATTTAAAAGTTTAGTTTGTCACTTGGTATCGGCCATCTCTATGCTACCTTCCTTGTCCAAACTCTTCTGGTTTGTCAAATGGTATCTGGCATCTCATGCTATCTTCATGATCAAAATTTTTGATACTCCTTGGGATGTATCTCAATATAGAAAGGATGTTTAAATCCTACTCGGTTAAGAGACTTTCTGAATCAATGGTTAACTGAAATATTATGATCTATTCACATATACAGCTTATACTTGCAGATTTTCATATCTATTGTAAGCTCATTAAATCAATCTGATCAATATGTCTTTTCAATACCTTTTCTCCACTTTTGTTCTTCTCGGTGATTCTATGCTCTATTGCTTGGTGTCTGTAGAAATATTTAACTCTTTCCTCAGCTTGATTGATCAGGACTATATGAATTTTTTCTTCATCAGTTTCTCTTCAACATCCTCTTTTTCATTCACTCCTCTTAATTTGTAATGAATTAGTTTGTCTCTTTATAGACATAGTATCACAGTTTCTAGGTTATTGATTTTATTGATCTTGGCGTGATCCACAATCTTAGCCAATCCTAATTTAAAGCATAAATCCTATTTTATCTCATTTAAATCTTCTTGCCAACTAGACAAAACAAATTTAAATCCTTTACTTATCTCTGGCTTTATCTTGTCAATGAAACAATGATAACTACTAGTTAAGTCTATATTTAGCTCTTCTAGCTAGATATTTTATTATTTTTGAACTCCAATTAACTTCAATATTTTAACTCTTTGATAGCTTTAGTCAACACTCCAGTTCTCCATGGGATTGTCTATCCATCAAGGTTGTCGGTCCTTCGGGATTCACTGCAAATTTTTGCTCGTTGGTTAACACTGTAATTCTAGCCATCGGTAATGCTTGTGATTTTTCTCTTCTGTAATGCTCATCGGTTTCTTTGTTCGGGCATCACTGTGACTTGAATTTTTGTGATCTTTGTCTTTCGGGTTCCACTAGCTGTCGGTGTTTAACATCACTTAGTGAATGCTTATCTTTTATGCATTACTAAAAGCATAATCTTTTTCTCTCTAATTCTCTGAAGTCTTTGACACTTTGATAATAACTGATTAGGTTATATCAAGTTGACATCAATGACAATATAATCCATTAATTGATTTAATGTCTTGCATTATCTTTATGCATTTTGGTGATCAACTTAACATCTTCAAACATTCAATTAGTTACATGTCATCAGGTCAAAGGATCCATAAATCTTGAATTTGATTTTTTTTTGTGCTATAGGAGTTCCTTAAGTAGGTTTGGTCCATTAGTGACCCCTGGGAAAGTGAACAATCAATATTTGTTCAATTGGTGCAAAATATGCAAAAATGCAACATTTGCATAAAAAGTTGCTTAGTACCTTTTGGTTGAGTTAAGAACTTTTTGAAAGTTGTTTGTAAAACTTCCTCCCAATGGATCATTTTTTGAAATGTTGTAGTAAATTTTGGAGGAAGTCCTAAAATATCCCTTAGAGGTAGGTGGAGGAGGATGATGATGTAATTTTACAAATAATCAATAAAATAGAACCATTTTCCTACAAACAGTCAGTTATTCTGGATTTGTATGGCCCCATACAGAACCGAATAGGAAGAAAATATGAGTTATTAAAGTTTAGTGAATCATCTTTATTTTTATTTTTAATTGAGCCTTTGATTGATTGTATAACTTGTGATATTATCAATACTTCAAAAAATGTCTGAAACCATAAGCACCTAAGGTTTCCCTCAATAAATGACTATTCCTCCTCATTCCACCATTGGAGAAATCAGAGAGTTGGTGAAATGAGGGGAAGGTGTATGTGTTCCAAGATTCTAAAGGAACTTTGTAGGTTTTTGGTCTAAGGAATGAGTTTGAACTAATTTTTGGTCGACATCTCAATGTGGCGACCAGTGAATAGTAATAGAATTTGATGACCAAGGCATGTTGGGGTTGCATCAAGCACTTAGATTGAATATTTGGAGTACATTCGGCATGAAGACTATTCTTGATTCAATGGTTAATTTCTACACTCAATTCCACAGGTACTTCTTTTGTTAATTTTTCCTAATTGGGGTAATTACGCCTGTTAAGCTTATTAGTATTTAGGTAGTGTATGACCAAGTCATTATCTACCAAGTTGGAGGATATTTGTAACTTGATAAAGGGTATACGAATCTTCCTTTAGTTTTCTAGTTGGGAAAGAAGTTAGTTGTAGTGCTCGGTTGCTGAAGAGCTTGGTACATACTATTGCTTGATACATATTGTTGCTTAGTACATATTGTTGCTCGGTACATATTGTTGCTCAACACACACTATTTCTTGGAAGGTGTCAGGAAGTTGGTTCCTAAGAGGGAAGTACCATAAACAATAGTCTTTTTTGAAATCCACTATTGGATTTGTGTCATGTTGGTCTTGTATAGGGCCTAAACAAAGTGATCCAACCCTATTCCACAAATTCACATGGCCTTTTGTATGTCATCAATAGTTAGTGTACCCAAGTAGGGTTATTGGGAGTGGTTGTCCAAATCAACCCAAAATAGGAATTTGAATCATCAAGTTTGGTATTATATTGAAGTTGTAAGTTTTTTACAAAGGTATAGATCCTATAGTAAGGGATCTCCTTGAAAGGTTGAGAGATACAACCCTTTAGGACACAACAAATCTATAGCCTCTCCATCAATGTGTTTCCATCTAGTGAAGAAGAAGAAGAAGAAATTGATGACATAAGGTGTAATGTTACAAGGGGCAAGGAGCCCAATGTATTAATAAGACCTTTAGATGAAGAGATTGCACAAATAACTGCAGACATGGTTACTCAAGCAAGGAGTAATCATAATTTGAGAAATATGACAGTTGACAATGCAGATGGAAAACCAACTAGTATTTTATTAAATACAAAAAGTAGACACAAGAAAAGGAAAAACATGTTGAGGGTGTCAAAAGAATTAAGGATAGGAAAGAGGATAAGTCAAATGGTCCAAATGTTGTCTACAAGGTAAAAGCAAAGATGCCAGAGATAAATATTTTTTTTGTTCAAAATGATAATAAACAAATTGAGCTGAGCTTGGCTACTCAAGTTGAAGATGGATATGTTGTTACTATGAAGCAAGACATCTCTAATATAAAATACACCCCTGTTGATATGGGGAAATTTTTATCACAGATCATTATCAGGGTTCCACTATTGGAAATGATGAGGATTGAGGAACATAAAGAGAAGATTTGACATGGGTAAACAAAATTTCTTCCACAAGGATTTAGAAGCCAGAAAAGAATGAGAAAATGGGAAATATAAAAGATAAATTTGATAATAAGGAGAAATAATTAGAATAAATTTTTTCAAAAATCCCTCAGATTTATTTAAATACAAATCCTGTGAACACTCCCTTAGGAGTTGTGGATCCCTTTTTCTTGACTATGGTTATCAATGGTAAGATGCTAAAAAATAGCATGATAGATTTAGGAGCATCTAATATTGTCATGTCTGTAGAGATAATGAAGTCAATAGGATTGTAGGTTGATAATCCCCATGGAAGATGTCAGGAAATGGACTCTAGAGAGGTACCTTTCATAGGTATTATTAAATTTTTGTCGTATAGACTAGCTGCATATCCAGAAAAGGTGCTAACAATGAGTTTCCTAGTGGTTGATATTCCTCCCCAATATGGAATGCTATTATAAAGAAAGTGGAGTGCTTTAATGGGAGGGAGTATTCAATGTGACTTATCTTTTAAACTTTTGATATTTTTGGTTAAAATATTAAGGTATCCATGGAAACTAGAACTCCTCACATGATTGAGGAAAGTGAGGATAATAATATGAATTATTTCTTGGACAATGATATTGGATCTTTCCAAGTGCAAGATAGGAATTTTCAAGGACAAGTTCAACATATTCTTCTATCTGACAAAAAGGGTAACCTGGCAGATCAACATGACTTATAGACCATGTATTTTGATGGTGCAAGCTCAAAAGAAGGAGCTGGTGTAGGAGTTTTTTTGATATATCCTAGTGCTAAGACCTTCAAATTCTCATTTACTTTTTTGTTCACATGTACCAATAATATGTTAGATTATGAGGATTTGTTAATAGGATTAAGGTTAACCTCAAGACATAAGATAAGAAATCTCAAGGTAATTGGAGACTCTGAATTAGTAATTTCTCAAATAAGGTCCAAGTATGCTTCAAAGAATTAGAGACTAAAGAAATACATAAATGTTGTTTGGGATGAAGTGGAAAATTTTGATACATTTGGAATTAACTTGATGGATAGAAGTCAGAACAGAATGGAAAAATTTCTGGCCAATATTGCTTTGAGGCTAGAAAATATCACATTTGCAAGAATCTCCAAAATATATGTTCAATCCAGGCCTTCCATACCAAGCAATGTTGAACTAGGAAACAAATTTATATAAATCACTTCCATCATAGCATTGAATGAAAAAATTAGTATCAAGGACCTATGTGATACTAACCAAAAGGAAGGAGAGTCTTTCTCTAATATCTTACAGATGGATAAGTACAACAAATCACATCCCTTATATGTTCCTAAAAAAGACCTAATTGTCATGTTTGTAGATAACCTTATCACAAAAATGATATTTACTACTGAATTATGCCATGCTCCCAACTTTAAAAATTTTATCAAAAGAAGAAAAAGATGCAAGAAAAATATAATCAAAAGGGGCATTCTTTTTTATCCCAACCAACCAAATGCCACTAAGAATCTGGAACAAAAAGGATAAGTGGTGGAAAAAAAAAAGGATGTCACTAATGATGGTGTCATCAATGTAAACACAGTCAACTATGCCCAACCAAAGGTTTCTGTAAAAGAGGTATTGGTGCAAAATCAGACACCAATAATGTATACAACACAAGAAAATTCTAGACATAAACCCTAGTTGTGAATGTTCAAATGACCAATGTTTCCTAAAATCATAATAACATGCAACGTCCATCAAGACCCCGATTTATAAAATGTCAGTATGCATCATTAATGGGAGACCCCATTCATTCAACACTAAAAAATTTTATTCAAACCAATATGATCACTCTACAAGAGATACATGAACTGGAAATTGGTGCTTTCAAACCCAAATGGTGTAATGACAATGAATTTTATGAGTATCATTGATTTAAGAGCCATAATACATAAAACTGTTATCGGCTGAAGAACACCATACAAGATTTAATTGAACCAAACTTAATTGATGTCGATAATGCCAAGCCAAGAGACAATAAAGATCACACCATCTTCAAAGATATGCTAAAAAACCATAATAAAGGGAACGCCCATGTGTCTGATAACTCATCAAAACAAGTCAACTATACTTACTCGTCTGTTGATAAGTGATAAAATGCATTAATCATGTTGAAAACCAAATTGCTACAATAACTATCAAAGATAATAACTCCACATGTGTTGTAAAAACTCATCATTCTAAGGTTGTCCTATAAGGGGTACCTTCTACCTCTACAACACCTAAACCTCCTCTCACACCTCCCAATTCACATCATATCCTAGTGGATCAGCTTAAACGCATGCTTGCCCAGATATCTATCTTTGAGATTTTTCACCTATCTCCTGAACATAAGAAATCTTTAGACAAAGCACTCCAAAATGTAATTGTCCCAAGGGACATATCTCCTAAAAAATATCCAAACCATGGTCAACTATATTTCTTCTAAAAAACATCCTATACTTACATAGCATGATGTACCACCACACAAACCTCTTCATAATGATCCTCTGCACCTACTGATCCAAGTGCACAAACATACAATTAGACGGGTCTTTATTGATGAAGGGTCTAGATTAAACATATCTACTCTAAAAGTAATAAAAACCTTGGGATATTCAGATAGCAGTGTGGATGTCACAAGAAGAATCAACATTAGATAATATGATAAAGAGGAAAGATCATCCAAATATGTCCTCATCTTTCCTATCAAGATAGGATTAGTGGTAACAAATACTCCATTCCAAATCCTAAACCTTGAACTAGGATATAACATATTACTGGGAAGACCATGGAAACACAAAATGCAAATTTTACCCTCCACATATCATCATTGTATCAACTTTCCTTACCAAGGCATAGAGATCATCTTAGAAGGAGACCTAAAACCCTTTCAATACTATAGAAACCTAAGGGGTAGTCCAAATAATCAAGTACCATTAAATCAGGAAGTAGGTATTCCTTCTACATCTGCTTCAATTCCCACCAACATACCAAGGACGGGAATCCAAATATCATTCCAGATAGAGGGTGTGGTGAATATAGCTATGAGGAATCCTTTTTCTATTACTAACTTAGCTCTATCTCCAAAATTAGATGGAAGACCAAGACCAATCCAAGGTGTTGAACACCAGGATTTGTAATCTTTAGATTCCCACCAAAAACATTTGTTAGGTGGGGAGACTTGAGTGAAGAGAATCTATTTGATCTAGAAATTAATAGCTGGTTATATCAAGATCCATAAGAAACACTATCAATACAATTACCCTTGGCCCGATATGGATATGGATTCACAAAGTTGCAATAGTTTGGGTATAATGGATACACAAGCCTATGAGCAAGACAACAAGGACTATTAGAACTATCTCTACCCCCTACCCAAAAGAATACAAGGGGTATCGGGTATGGTCAATCCAAGACCAGTATGGTTATCCATGAAATTATTGTGGATGGACAAGAGGTTGTTGAACCAAACCAAAGGAAAGTTAATACACATACCCAAATCAGCATCATACTTCAATAGTTGTTTCCACAAGAAATAAAAATTGTAACCATCCAATATACCCTTGAGCAAGAAGGCCCAAATTATGTGGAAGATAAGATACCTTATGAGTATATTAGTGAAACTAATTCTCATGAGTATGTGTGGTGAATATGGGATACCCCTCATACTTATAGTACCATGGCCATAGCAGAAATGTTTGACCACTTTAACCTAGAAGATGAACCTTGTGTAGACAAGAAAGTTGATGTCAACTCCCTAAATGATCCATCTACCTCCTATTCCCTATTTTTCATAACTATCACTACAGTTCCATTTACCCAAACTGAGTCATAACCTAGAAATTACCTATGTATAGTCTACCCTAAAATAATAGATTGAGACCAACAACAACATCCAGATATGGATTCATTTGAAAATGACAAAGATATTACTGAATTTCTAGGGCTTTGAGAAGGAATTCCATCATGAGATCATAAACATGCATACTACATAGACCTAGATAGGTCTGCATACTTTTGGGAGGTGGCCCCTCTTTCCTGTCAAAAAGATAAAAATAAAAATAAAAAAGAAATGTCACTCAGTGTAAATCTAAAGGCACTTCTTGACCATGAAAAAGTAAAAATAAAAGATGTATCTTCTAGTGAAAACCTTTATGAGGTGCTAGAAGATGGAAACTTGGAACCCCTTCCCTTAGATGAGGAAAAATTGACACTACTAGCAAAAGAAACACTAGAAGTTAGCTTAGGGGATGAGAAACACCCTAAGAATATTTATCTTTCCAAATCTCTCTCACCTCAAGAAAGAGAGGAATTTTTAGCTTCTTTAAAAAAACAAAACTTAACTTCTCTTGGATATGTTGACATGCCAGGTCTTGATCTAGAGCTATTATTGCACCATCTACCATTCTTTCCAAAAGAAAAGCTATTTAAACAAAAACTAGGAAAGATGGATCCACACATTGCCCTTCTAGTGAAAGATGAGTTAAAGAAACTCTTGGATGTCGGCTTTACAAGACCCATTATTTATATAGATTGGATCCCCAATCTTGTATGAGTCATGAAAAATTTAGGTGATATTCACATATGTACAGATTATAGGGACATGAACAAATCTTGTCCCAAGGATGACTTCCCATTACCCAAAATTGATATCACAGTGGATCTAATAGCAGGACATCAAATGTTATCTTTAATGGGTGGATTCTCAAGATACATCCATATCAAAATAGCTCCTAAAAATAAATATAAAACAACATTCACTTGTGCATGGGGCACCTACTACTATAATGTCATGCCTTTTGGTTTAAATAACAAAGGTGCTACCTATCAAAGGGAAATGAAGACAATCTTCCATAACATGATCAACAAAATAATGGAAGATTATGTTGATAAAATCCTAAAAAAATCCAAGCTAAAAGAAACTAATCTACAAGTTTTAGGTCCTGTATTTGATAGGCTACAATAACACATGGTTAGACTCAATCCACAAAAGTGTGCTTTTGGAGTTACTTCTAGAAAACTCCTAGGATTCATAGTTTCACACATAGGAATATAAGTGGATCTAGAAAAAGTCAAGGAAATATTAGACATACCTCCTCCTACAAACCTGAAACAAATCCAGGGACTTCAAGGAAGACTACAATCAATCAGAAGGTTTATATCATAATTGATCGATAAATGTCATCCATTTCAGCACCTATTGCACAAAGGAGTAAATTTTGTATGGATGGACCATTGTCAACAACAATTCCAAGTGTTTAAGGATTATTTGTTATGTTCTCCTATCCTGGTACCACCAACTCTAGGAAAACAACTTATGTCATACATTTCAGCAATTGAGTTAGCACTAGGAGTTCTTTTATCCCAACATAATGATCAAGGAAAAGATAAAACCATTTATTACATCAATAGAACCTTGGTTGGATATGTTGTTAATTATTCATCAATAGAGAAAGTGTGCCTTGTGGTTTTTTTGCTTCACATAATACGAGACATTACATGCTAAGTCATCAGACAAAGCTAATAGCTCATATAGATCCATTAAAGTATTTTCTAAGAAAGGAAGCACTAACTGGAAGACTCGCCAACTAGGCCACGATCCTAAGAAAATTTAACATAGAATATGTGGATTGAAAATCCTTTAAAGGGCAAGTAATTATGGATAAACTAGAAGAGGCACCTATACCTAATCATCAACCGATTATCTCTAAATTTCCAGATGAATCAATTCTCACTATAGAAGCATCAACAATAAAAGTATAGAATCTATACTTTTTATGGATCCTATACCAACCATGGTGCGAGGGCAGGTATTTTCCTTAGTACTCCATGAGGTGATGAAATTCCTAACTCCTTTAGAATCAACTTTACATGCACCAACAACATAGAAGAATACAAAGCCTTGATCATTGGGTTAAAGCTAGACATTCAATGGAAAATAAAGAATATCAAAGTCTATTGTGACTTCAAGCTAGTTATTAGTCAAGTGAATAATGACTATAAGACTAAACAAGAAAAATTGTTTTCATATAGAAAATTGATAGATATTATGAAGTACGAATGTCAAAAATAATTTGTGTCCTTATTGATCCTGAGTCACCCTGGTACAAATATGTTTATACCTATCTCAAAGAAAAAAACTTCCACTCGACTTGTCCCAAAACCAGAGGAAGTCCCTAATTAGAAAATCTGGTAGGTATACCATTCTTCTTGATACTTTATATAGGAAAGTTCTAGATGGTATGCTCTTAAGGTGTCTCAATTTCATATAATCACAAACAGCTTTGCATTAGGTTCATGAAGGTGTTTGTGGTGCCCTTTTGGGTGGAAATAACTTAGCAAAGAAATTATTTAGAATGGGTTATTATTGGCTAACCATGGAGGCAAATGCTCGTAAACATGTTGAAAGATGCAAACAATGTCAGATTCATGGAGACCTTATACATCTAGAAGCTCAAGAGCCCCAACCCCTCACTTCTCCTTGGCCCTTTTCAAGATAGGGAGTTGACCTAGTGGTTAAGGTTACACTTATTTCTTCCAATGGTCATAAGTACATAATCATGACCACTGGATACTTTACTAAGCAGGTGGATGCCACTCCTCTAACATATATTACTAGTAAGAAGATCTCTATATTTATCCTGAATTACATCATCTTCCAATATGGAATTCCCCAGACCTTAATTATTGACCATGAGTTACCCTTTTAGAATACATATGTTGAATACCTTTGTGAGAAGTTTTAGATCAAAAAAAACTTCTCATCCTTTTATTATCCCTAAGGAAATAGCCTGGTTGAGGCAATAGACAAAACTATTTTGAAAATTCTAAAGAAAATTATCAATGAAACTGGTCAAGACTGGCATCTGCAACTTAGTCTTGCCTTGTGGGCATATAAAACTAGTGTCCAAAATCCAACAGGGGAAACTCCCTTTTCTCTATTATATCGATCAGAAGTATTTTTACCCATTGAGGTTGAACTCCCATCCCTCAGAATCTCTCTGAAAAAATTCATTACAAATGAGGACTATAGAGTAGCCAAATTGTGTGAGTTATAATTATTAGATGATAAGCGCAAAATTTCCATGAATTATTTGCAAGCCTATTAGGATCACATTTCTAGAAGCAAAAACAAGAGAGTCAAACCATTAACATTATATGTAGGAGATCTATTCCTTGTAGAAAATAAAAATAATAAATAAGAGAGAGAGAGAGGTTTTAACCTAGCTAGTTATGATCATATATCATTATCAGAGGTCTTGATAATGGAGCATATCAACTGGCTACTCCAGAAGGATATCAACTCCTTCTCTATATCAATAGCATACACTTGAAAAACTTCTATATCTGATATCCCAAGGTCAATTGTACATAGTTCAAAATATCCTTAAAAAATATAATAAAAAATATTAAAGTGTCAGGAATAATAGGTACTGAGAGGGGGTGAATAAAGAATAATAAAAATTTCAAACTTCTACTTAAACCTTTCAATAAAAACATAAGAGACTTCCAAACTATGAAGCATATAACTGTAATTGTAAAGTAAAAGTGCAATGCATAAAGTAACAACACATTCACACTCATAACACTTAGATTTTTATCATGGAAACCCTTGGTCAGAGGGAAAAACCATGATGGGGATGACACCCATAATATTTTCACTACATTAGAAAAGAGTTCTTTGTTAAGATATTACAATATGTCACTTTCTAGGTGACACCCTATTAGCAGTGGCTGATACCTTGTTAGAATTATCTAAATTCCTATTACAAACTACCTTGTTAAAGGATTTAACACCGCTATTATAGTGCTCACCCAACTAAGGGATTTACAATAAAGTCTTGTGAGAGACTACCCAGTTAAGGGATTTAACCTGTTGAAACTATTAGGAATAAGAAAAATAAAATTGAACTATGAAATGCACTTCTGAATGCTAATCACATCCTTTGAAGATTTTTTCTTGTTCTGAACTCTATCCTAAATCTTCTGTGAAATTGGTTCTACAATCTTTGTCCAAGATCTTACTTTACAACCAACACTTCAATTTTTATTTACCAATATCACTTCTCTCATACACAATAGCAGAAGATATCACCTTATATCATTTCACCTTCGATTGTAAACCTAATTGGGGTTTTTTTTTCCCTCCAAAATAAATTTTTCAATCATAAAAAACTCATAGAAACATTACAATCTCAATGCGTCATCCATAAAAACTCCAAATTTTTATCTCGAATAAGAAATAGTTCTTCATTATTATTGGTTAGAATATTCATTGAGCTCATAATTAGATCTATACACAACTACCAAGAAATTGACATATTCAACTCTTGGAATAGTGTACTATATTTTTTATTATGTCTCGATTCATTGAATCTTGCACCTTCATAACCACTTTAGTCAATTGAATAAAACAATTCCACAACCTTTAATTTTACATGTTCATTGAACTGATCGGTTGGTGGTATATTCATTTATGCATTTACCAGTGTCACCTAAGTGTCATGGTCACAGATATTAGTTCACCTATTGTCTTTGTGCCTTCCAATGTACCGATACGAAACTTTTTTTCCTCATCCAATTCGTCCTTCACTTGTTCACATGTTCTCCTGTTTACTAGTTCACATGTTCTAAATTAACTTCCCATTAGTGATTGGTTATACTCCGTACCAATTTTTGTAACTTCATTTACCCAAAAAAATTGTGTTTACCTATGTAATTTATTGCAAACAATGACAACCATACTCTTTAGGATCATCATCAATGTCATCTCTCATCATTCTGATATCATCATTCTATCCCTTTGGCATTGATGGAAAAAAATAATTTAGAATTCCAAAACCTATACTCCATTTCTGATTACATATTCCTCCTAAATCTGTAATTCCATTTGATCTACTATATACACTATATACTATATACTCCCCCTTTTGATCTACTTATATATTCCCCCTTTTTTGACAATAATGCCAAAAACTATGATAAAAAATATATATACATGGGTGTTCATACTTTACAATTTGTCAAAGCTAATATCAAAATGTACCTTTGTAGTGTCAAGAGAATGCTCTCATGAATCTTTAAGTTTTGTCAGGGAAATTTGATGTTCATTTAAGCTTGAAGCCAGATCCTCCATACTATCAATTGTACTCATATCTAGAGTACCCATCAACACTTCAGCTTTCTTAAGATAGGCTTGGATAATGTCCATGTGTGGAATCAGAAATCCTTGTAATTCTAGAAATGTCATCCTTATTTTGTCCCCCTCTTCCTTGAGTTCCATTTCCTTGTCTGTCAATGCTTTCAAATCTATAGTATTCTCCATTATTGAACTTTTCAATGGGTCCAATTGGTTTACAAGTGTAGTCAACTCTGTTTCTAGCTCTTCCTTCTTTATCGTAATCTTTGCAATGAAGTTGGTTAGAATAGATATCTTATTGAAGATTTTTCCAACTTCAAGTAGTAATGTTTTAAGTTCTCTGACTAGTTAAAAAAATTAAAATTTCTCAAGTGCAATCTTGTGCAAAATTTTCTTATTCTCTAATCTCTTCTCTACTCTCTTGATCATTGCTTTTTCCATGTCATTATCTAGACTGGTAATTGAATCAACTAAGATTTTGATTTGATCAATCATAAATGCTTCTTCATCAATATGTACATCATGTACTAGATTAGAAAGCATAGAAATGGTTTTCCTTAGTATTTTTGTTTTGTACTTCTTTTTCTTCATCATGTTCTTCTCAGGCTTCTATGCCAATTTCTTTGAAAATAATGATTGTTCCTTGGGCTTCAACTTATTAAAATATTTCTTCAAAACTTCAAATTTTGGATCATCTTATTCCTCTTCTTCATCTTCTTCTATTATCTTAATTTTCTTCTTGTCACTAGTATCCTCTGTGTTAGTTTGTGAGTCACTAAGGGTGCTAACCTTTGGTGTCTCAACTCCATCTTTATTACTTTGTTCACGTTTACCAGCATTAATTATTTCCTTTTTTGTCTCTATGTCCTTTTCTTGATCTTTCTTTTGTTCATCTTGTTTTTATTGAGTATCTTCACCTTTTTCTGTATCCTTGGGTTGATCAACGATGTGAGTCACCTATTGTTTTTGTTTTCTCTTTTTTATCTCATTGACCTTGTTTGCTTGTATATCAATTATATCATCATTTATCTCAACTATATTTACTTCAAGTGGAGACTGGAGTGGAACATCTTCAGCTTCAACATCTCCAACCATAGGAGAGTTGGGATTATCAGTGAAACCCTCAATCACAACATCATCAGCTAAATATTTTGTTAGGTCTATATGAGTAACCATACTTTGAATACTTCCTAACACACCTCTTATTAAATCAATCAAAGTAAAAGTGTCATCTACTTGAGATGAACCTATTGTATCTGTTACCTGTGGTTGATCCATATTGAATATTTTTTTCCATATTACCATTGTATCATCTTCAACTTCTTTCTCCTTCCTAGCTAGTAGCTTTGTCGTTCTATGTCCAACAATGAATCTGACTTTATATTTTTCAAGTGCCTCATCTACTTCCTTTATGATCAAATGTGTTACATTATAGAGAAGTTTCCTTTCTCTTATCTCCTTTTCAGTCTCTAAGGAAGACTCCCACCTCACATTAACCACTTCATATAGTTCACCAGCAATATGAATTTTGATTTGACTGGGCATTTTCATGAACTTGTGAAAATTGAATACAATAACATCTTCAATAGTTTTCTTTTTTTCATCAAATAACTTAGAGAATTTAAAGTTACTGATATTACCTATCATTCCATGTTCTTGTTAGTTCCTTTTCTTGCTAACACATATAATACTTGCAGTAAGCTTGCTCTATTATCCCAAACATTGATCAAGCAAGAAACAAAATGATAGAAATTAGGTTTTCAAACCCTCTACACTTTGAGTTCCACAACCTCAGGTGGGTTTACCCATTTTCACTTGGGATATTTAAATTATGATAATTTATTCCATCAAGTGCATAATGGAGTTACAAATTTGAACTTCTGCAATATTTATTTGAGAAACTAAAATAGAATGATAAAGATCAATTTTATGGTGATTTCCACCCACTCCAAATTAATAGAAGACCACTATTTTATCCTAGGACATTGGAATCACTCTGCACCATTTGCCATAAACATAAACTTAAAAACAACTACAGATCTAAACAGAAAATAGATATACCTTGTATATCAACCCTCACACATATGCTAAGATAATCATCAGATTCATTATATACCCCAAGTTTCACTGAAATAACCCTAAGTAAGTTTAATATTTCCTTGAAAGAACCCCTAAGATAATTTCAAAATCTGCCTAACAGACATATAAATTGAACAATCCTTAATTACTCAATTTAAACAAAACTCAGAACACAACAATGAAGACAAATACTCATCATAAGTTCATAAATGGTTGATGGATTTCAATTGTATTCATATCAAAATAATTAATTACATTCAACATTAAGCTTTCAAAACCCTTATCAAATAATTGGTCTCAAACCAAAGTTCATACAATATAATTGTATTTCCAAATGTAAAAATGACTATCCCTTTCCCAATAGTCTTGGAATCCTTTTATAGCTTAAGGATGCAACAAGCTTCAGACTAGATGGGAAAGATTAAAATATCGTGCAAAAAATTAAAAAACTGACAAAATAACAACTTGAAAATAGAACAAGGGTGACATAAGATCTGTGAAGTTAGAATAGAAGTTGTTGCTACTTTGAAAATATCTCTCTATCCTTTTAGATTTTATTCATCCCTGTTCACTTCCTTGGTATTGGGCTAACCAAAATTCTTCTCCTTCTCTAGCTTAGCCAAGTCTTTTGTCCACCTGGCATCCACAATTGTCTTCACCTCAGTAATAAATTTTGTTATGTCCACCTCCACTTTAAACAAGTTATCAATCAGATCATTGCAGTAACTGGCATCTGTATCCTTCTCTAAGTTGTGTTTGACATTATTATCCTTCCATATCTCATCAAATTCCTTCTCCCATTTTGGTTGTGGCTTTAGAGCATCAACATCATCATAAATCTTGGGAATAAGTGATGGACACTGACCACCAGATAGTTGCAACTTATTATTTATCAGCTTTTTTTTACCATTAAAGAAAGCATAAGTAACATTCAGATCATTTACCATCTCAATGGTTTTTGTTACTTTATCATGGAAATCAACACTATACAACATTGTTTTCTTTAACTTATCCATCAATCTATTTCTTCCTGAACAAGTTTTGAAGGTTGGATCAAGAAATGTCGTGGCTTTTGCTACTATCCTAGAAGCTTCCTGTAATAATCCATATAAAGTGTGCACCATTTTAGTCTTCTATTTTTAAAAATTAACCTGGTGTTGTAGGATAGCAAAGACAATAGATACAACATTGTCACTTTTCCCTTTTGATGGCTATTGGGTCTGTCCTCCCTCCAGTGCCTAGTCACCTTATGTTTCTATTGCAACATCTACCTTTTCATTTTCAACCACCTGAGGAATTTCATCTGTCCTCTTTTCATCCAATTATTTCTTTAATTTCTCTATTTCTTCTTCCAATGTATGGTTATGAACCATAACCTCCTCATGATTCTTGGCCAAAGACATCATGATCTATCCAAAAGTCTATTCATATCTTTTTGATAAATCCTTTGTTTTTTCCAAGTTCATAAATGAAACTTGGATCATAAGTTGAGAAATCTCTGTGTCACTGGTATTTTGGAATTTCCATATCATCATGTGTTCTTTTTTCTCTTCTCTAATAATTAGAACTAGAGGCTTGTGTGTAGTAGGATCAAGGGACCAGATATCCAAAGTTTTAGATTTAGGATCAAAACCTGATCTTCTTAACACATCATCTATCTCAAACTTTGTCTTGCACATAGGGTTTTCCTATCTTCTAATCTGATCAATGATGAAATTAGATTGTAAATCCCAGTTAGGCATTAATAGCACTCCACTATTTTGTACCAAGAGTCTTTCCTGCTCCACAGTTATAATCTCACTCTTAGCGTCATACTCCTAAAGTGTCTTTACAATCTCCTCATTCTTTTCCTCTTGTCCTTTCTTTGTTATTAAATTCTATCTTAAATCCTTTTTCTTCTTTTTAATTAGGAAAATCTTGAACTATTATGATTTGATAAAGTCATCATCCTTAATGAATTCACTGGCCATCATTATCCTTTCATTCATTTATGTATTTAAGATCATTTCATTCTCTCCCTGGCCTTCATGCTTTGGCACTTTATCCAATGATTTCCAAATTTTCCTGAAGTACTTTCCATTCTCTTTTACCACTTCCTTAGCCATGATTTTTCTATATTGCACCATTCTATGCTTTGTTTTTTGTTTCTTGCTAGGTGGCTTCCTAGTAGAAATGACTTCTTCACCAGCCTCTTCTTCTTCTTCTTCATGATGTTCCACATGTTCCTCATCATGTAAAGCCACTATGTGTGGAGATCCCTTAGATTGTTCATCTTCAGCATTGAAATTTGGCACTTGTTCCATTAAGCTTTCTTATGATTCTAGCATCTTCTCAATTCTCTGCAAATATGGGGTGTCAGGGAAAAATCTAGATAAAGATTTATCTAATTCTTTCCACTCAACTTCAACTCTCATGAGATCTTTCCACTTTCTTCTACTCTCCTAAACCTCAAATTTGTTCACTCTATTCCTCAAAAAATCTTCCTCATCTAAGGCTTCATGATCTCTCACCTATTGTCAAGAAGTCATACCCTTTAAGGCTATTTTAATGAATTGTTCTGGATCACAGAACCTTGATACTATGGTGGATAGTTTGTATTGCTTTAAACATCCATTGATCTATACAAAATATTTCTTCCCTATAGAAAAAACATATCCCACCCATAGCCTTGGGGTAAAATTACCCTTCTTATGCCCTTCTAGGTATTATTTATCTACCCAGGTAGTTTGCCAAATAAATTCTAAAAAGGCAATTCTAAGTGGAAAAAATAGAGGGAGAATATGGGGTGGATGTGAATAGACATAAACCCTAATTATATTGAATTGATCAAAGAAAAATAAGTCACCCCAATTATGGGAAATAAAACAGCCCTAAATGATAGCCCATGGTCTCAGCAGTCTCTTAACATCAGTTGACAACCTTTCCCTTTTTACCCCCAACATATCAAGGATTGGATCAAAAATCTAATTATGAAAAAAAACAAAACAAGAGTCCTTAGAAGCACCATCCCATACCTAGTTCCATCTCTAAATTGGAATTTTGACCCCATACTCTAAATCAAATAATTCTAGCTCCTTTTCCATCTTATCCCTATTGTAATATAAAATTAAGAACATCAAATGTGAGTAATGCTTGAAGGTAGCCACAGGCACATCCTGTTGTATCTCCACTAGTATTGTATGTATGACATCAATAATATACCATGTTGTAAAGTTGACAATCAGAGTAATTATGACTTATTTTGTGTTGTCATTATGGAAACAAAGTCATACAAAGTTTTGTCAAGAAAACTTAGAAGATAGAATAGAACAGAGGTTTGCAGTCGATCAAAGCACCAGCGCATGTGCGAAAGATCAAATCAGGATACGCACATTTATATATAAGCTTTATGATATGTTAAGATGTTAATTCTATACACGCATGGTACGAAAAGACAGTACGAAGAAGTTACAGCAAGTTGAAGTGTCTCTAGTAGTTTAGGAAACAGAGCACAAAGCCGACCTCTGATTTTGGATTAGCGTATGACATTTTGTTTTGTAAAGGCTATGTGCCTATTATAGTGTGTTTTTAATCATGTCTTAATCACTTATGTAATCACTCTTAAGCCAATTAGTTTGGAAGCATTGTATTATTTTTTTTGGCCGACTAAGGTCTTGTCTCTAGTCGCGTCTATTCAGTCATGGACATATATATATGACATGCAATTTTGTATTAGAATGTGTCAAAGAAATATGTAGAGAAGAGATATAAAAGAACAGTATAAGATGTCAGAATGAGATAAATATCTTTAAGATTATAAGAGCATCAGCGCATAACCGGAACTGATCAAACAAGTGTGTCACATACAACACTTCACTTTTGGATATAGTGTATATCTACTATCAAGGAGGTTGTAGCCTCCACCATTGAAGCAATGAGCTTTTGGAAAGTGATTCCTCACCCTTAACAGGGTTACTTGTAAAATAATCCTAACAGGGTCAGACCCTTAACCAGGTCATTGTACTTGCATTGTAAAGACTGCTTCTCACAGGGCAAAGGAACTATAATAGGTTCATTATACTAGTGCAATATTTGTGGGTACTAATTCCCACCAGGGTTTTCCTCTAATCAAGGTTTCCCCATAATCATATCATGTGTTATGTGTTCTTGTGTTAAGATTCATTGGATGTATATTTGATTTACGTTTAAATTGCTGAAATATAATAAACAGACAAACACTGATTCACCCCCCTCTCAGTGTTTCTAACAATTGGTATTAGAGCTCTGGTCCTCTAAGAGAAAACTTTAACCACTTGAGGAGATCATGGATTCAGTAGAAGCTAAACATCTAAAAAATAATATTGAAGCAGCCCTTGAAGATCAAGACAGATCTAAGAAAGAAAATGAGGAACTTAAACTAAAAGTTGATGGCTCACAAATGCTTATCAAAAAGTTAAGAAAAGATTTGAAAGATTTCTCTACAAATTATCTGGGGAAAATGGTTAAGAAACTGAATGAAGAAAACTTATCTTTAAAGGATAAGATAGAAGAATTGAATGATCAGTTAACTCACAGCCTAACTTCTATTGAAGAGAAGAAAAAAGAAAATAAACAGTTAGATGAAGAACTCATGCAAAGCCAATATAAAAATCTTGGAATTGGAAAACATCGTGAATAAGATTGAATCTGTATTATCAGGATAAAAAGACAAGATTAATAAAATACACACAAGTTATGATCTAATTCAATCACAATTGTATGCACAAAAGTTAAAAGGTGATACCACTGGTATGGGATACAATATAGCTCAAATTGAAATCAATTCAATGCAAGAAAGAAAGAAAGGACAAGAAGAATCTATAGAAGCAAAGGAAGAGGTGAATATTGCAGAGATAAAAATTGAACCACCTAAAGATGAACTCAAGAAAGTTAATAGAACTTGTTATGCTTGTAACAAGCATGGACATTTGGCAAGAGATTGTAAAGAAGTAAAAAAATTTAATGGTTATTGTTACTCATGTAACAATTTTGGTCACAGGGCTATTCATTGTAGGAAAAATCAAAGAAATCAGTCACAACTAAACCAAAAAAGTCAGAATCAATACAATTATAGAAATCAACCTCAAAGAAACTTGTATAACATTACATGTTAGATATAAAATTACAATGGACACATAGCCAAGCAATGCAGCATCATAAAAAATAACATCAGACCTCCTATCATTTGTCACTCATGTGGAAAGTCTGGACACATCTCAAGGTTCTGTAGATCCAAAACCCAAAAACAAGATAATCTTAAAAAGACACTATTTACAGAATCAGGGGAAGTTAAGTTTGTACAAGCTAAAGCTGATTCAGATAAAATACGGGTTGAAGTAGAGAAGGATAATGATGAGAAGAAGGTAGTCAATGCATCCAAAGTGGACACACCTTCTACTTCTAGTTAGATGACCATCATGGTCTTAGGGGGATCTATTCTAGCTCTAAACCCTTGTGCAGATGGTATACTCACCTCCGAGTATGCACCTATGGATTTATGTCTATGATTGATGTGGACAAAAGTCTTGTTGCTGCTATAGAACCAGTTTGGCTCTATTCTAAGAACTTTCTCCTAGATCCCTTAGGGTGTTCACAACCCTAAACTGAGGTAAGTCACTCTCAACTTTGCCTCATCTTCAAGACTCAGTCCCCATCAAAGTGCTTTTCATCTTCTTCTTGCTAAACCTACACAAATAGATTCATTCTTCTCACTTATTTAGTGTTTCCTGAACATTGCTTTCATTTCCTTCCCTAGCCAGACTATTACCAAGCTCACCTAGGGCAAGATCTACAGACTCTTTGTTGTTGCTTCTCCTATAGAAAACAAAAATGAAACTATGTACAAGGGCTCCTCTCGAGTTCCATCCCAACACATGACTCTCACCATGGATTCAGGAATATCGAGGGGCCATTACTTCTTACAACCTAGAATGGGTGAAGAACTAAGAACTTAAAAAATAGAAAAAAAGTAACTAATCTACTTGCATGCAAAATGAACAAAGAAGGTTGATATCCACAAAACACACTATCTACAACTTCTCATTTCTGGAAACAAAACAAAAATAGTACAATAATCTATAACTCTGTGATTTCTTGTAGCTTCTCTTCTTCTACAATCTCTACTTTTTTTCTTCTAGCTGTCTAAAATGAAGGCTTGGGATGTTATTAATAACTATCCTCTCATTAAAATGACCTCTAACTGCCCACATATTCGCAAGCATCTCTTTAGGAACCATTACAACTAACCATACTAGCCATAAAAGACAAGATTCACTTCTCGCGGGCTGTTATGACTGACTTTACCGACAATCAATAATGCAAAACTGACCACCAGTCTAAATGAGTGCCAGTGATACCTAATGGTGTTAGCAAAAAGTGATACCCGACAGTGTTAGCAAATAGTGATACTCGACGGTGTTAAAAAATAGTGATACCTGACGGTGTTAACTGGCACAGTGTTAACCGATAGTGTTAGCCAGCACAGTGTTAACCAACATAGAGTTAACCGACAGTGTCAACTGACATAGTGCTAACCGACATAGTGTTAACTGACAGTGTTAACAGACACAGTGTTAACCGACAATGTTAACAGACAGTGTTAGCCGATAGTGTTAACCAAAAATAAGGAAATCAACTAAGAAACCTATCTAGACATGGATTGACCTAGTCATATCCATCTTTGGGAAAAACAAAATACCTTCTAAGGTCCACACACTCTCCTGACTTGGCTAGAGTCAGTACATACAAGAAATAAGGAGCTAGGGGTTTGAGTTAGGTGTGCTCATGCACCATACTCCCCCACACAAAAGAAAGGTTAATCCATCCTTGGATTGAGCATGTTTGGATAAATTCCCAGCCTCTTGAAGTCTATTTCTTTGATCCAAGTAGCATCAACATCTTCTTTTCCTTGCCATTTGACAAGGTGCTCCATGTAGTCTTTGTTCCTAGTCTTCTTGTAGACCCTCGAGTCTAGTATCTTTTCAGCTGTCATAGATGGAGTAGGGGTTAATTTCAGATCTTTTACCTCCTGTATTACCTCTTGAGGGTTCTAATTAGCATCTTTAAATGGTCCTTTGTATGCTATCAAATCTGCAATGTTGAAAACCGGTGACAACTCAATGTCTTCAAGAACCTCCACCTTGTATGCATTGTTTCCAAATTTTGCAAGTATCTTACACAGACCTAGACTCTTCATCTATAGCTTGTGAGGAACACCTTTCTACAACCTATGTTTGTTCAAGTGTACCATCACAAAGTCTCCAATCTGAAACTGAACATCCCTCTTTGTTGCATCCACCTTTTGATTTACTTTTTCAGCATTTTCAATCAAATTCTTTCTCGCACTTTCATGTAATTCCCTCATTGAATTAGCAAATTCCTCAGCATATCCACTACCATGCAATCCTTCCTTCAATTCTCTAAGCTCAAAAATTCCTCTTGGGTGAAATCCATAAACTATTTCAAAAAGACTCTTACCTGTTGATCTGTTCACTGTATCATTGTATGCATATTCGGCTTGCCCAATGAGTTGGTCCCATGCTTGACCATACTCCTTTGTGAGGAATCTCAGTAAGTTAAAAATACTTCTATTGACTACCTCTGTTTGGCCATCTATCTGCAGATGATATGCAGATCCAAAAGACAAGTTAGTGCCTAGCTTTTGCCATAAGGTCTTCCAAAAATGGCTCATGAATTCGTTGTCCTTATCTGAAACAATACTAAGTGGGAGTCCATGTATCCTCACCACTCCACTAAAAAATAGCTGAGCAATGTTACAAGCATCATGAATAGTCTTGCAAGGTATAAAATGTGCCATCTTACTAAATCTGTC
>MU223628.1:3925786-3936903 GCA_018584345.1 Thuja plicata
TTCTGTAGTTTTGAAGGCTGTCTTCCATTCATCTCCTTCATTAATTCTGATTTGGTGGTAACCACTCTTGAGATCAATCTTGCTGAAGTACTTTGCCTCTCCTAAACAATCCATTAGGTCTTCAATTTTAGGTATTGGAAACCTATATCTAATGGTGATTATATTTATGGCTCTAGAATCAATTAAAGTCTCCAAGCTCCTCCTTTCTTAGGTGTTAAAATAGTAGAGACTGCACATGGGCTTATGCTCTTTCTGATTAGGCCTTGGTCTAATAACTCTCTGATTTGCTTGGTTATTTCATCATTCTGTTGAGGGGTCATCTTATAGGAAGCTTTGTTGCGTAAGGTATCTCCTTGTATGAAGTCAATCTCATGGCTAACAAGACTCTTAGGAGGTAGGGGAGTGGGCTGGCCATCATTAACAATATCCTTATACTCTTCCAGTATTTCTTTTACCTCATTTTGTATCTCTGATTTCTTGACAGCAGCTTCATCTTTTGGTTTCAATACTAAAGGGAATCCAACTCCTCCTTCTCCTAGAGTCTTCAAAAAATCCTTCTCTCCAACCATGAGCACACTTGGACTTGATGTCTTCATCTCTCCTTCTTCTATTAGTGACTGAATTTTGAATGTCACTCCATCTTTCTTAAATGAGTATGCATTCTTGGTTCCATCGTGCATGGCTTGCCTATCAAATTGCCATGGCCTTCCAAGTAGAAGGTGGCATGCATCCATGGGAAGAATGTCACATACAACTCTATCTTTATACTTGCCAATGGTGAACTCTAACCATGCTTGTTCTCCTACAAACACATGTTGTCCTTTGTTGAGCCATGTAACCTTGTATGGGTTTTCATGTGGAATCCTTTTCAAATTTAACTTGCTGGTTGCTTCTTCATTAATGATATTATCAGTTGATCCTGAATCAATAATGACTCTACACACCTTTCCCATAATATTGCACTTCACTCTAAAGAGTTCTCTCCTTTGGCTTGGTTCTTCTTTGCTTAGCTCTCTGATTAAGGTCCTCATCATGAGGCTCTCGCCTTCTTCTAATTCTAAAAGTACCTCCGATGGCTTGCTACCGCAACTTGATTCTTCTTGGACATAGTTAACTCTCTTTCCACCTCCTTGAGAAGTAGAACCCTTTTTAGGACACCTATAGGTAGGATGCCCTAGCTGATTGTAGTGGTAGCACTTCATGGTGGCAAAGTAGGATGCTCCTCTTCCTTGATTGTTTCTGCTCCTTCCTCTCCAACTAGTGTTAGAACCTCTACCCTTGCTGGAACCTCCTCTATTTGAGTTTCCTTCCTGATTTTCAGTGAGCTTGTTCTCACTTTACTGTCTTGAATCTAATCCTCTTCCACCATAGCCTCCTTGTTCTCTTCCTTCTCTACCTTTTCCTCTTCCTCTGAAGTTTGATTCTGGTTTCCTTTTGTTCTTCTCTTCCACTTTTACTGCAATTTGGAAACACTTATGGATGGTTGTGGGAGTCCACAAACTAATTTCCTCTTGGATATTCCATTTTAGGCCTCCAAGATACCTAGCTACCTTGATAGTCTCATCCTCTTGGACTCTTGACCTCAAGCACAACTTCTGGAATTCTTCAGTATACGTAGCCACATCCAAATCATTTTGCTTCAAACTCTGCCTCTTCTTGTGTAGCTGGATTTCATAATCCTTGGGTAGGTATTGCTCCTTTACCTTGTTTAACATGGCCTTCCAATTCAAAATTGGATGCTTACCCATCTTCTCCCTCTCTTCGTGGAGGTATTTCCACCATGTTAATGTTGAACCTCTTAACCTTGACTTTGCAACATTTACCTTCTATGCTTCAGTTATGCCCTCACATTCAAAATGATTCTCAATACCTTCTATCCATTCCAAAACTAGTTCATTGTCTATTTTTCCATTAAAGAGTGGAATTCCTTCAAGACTTTTTCCTCATAGGGCCCTGAGAGCTTTTAGAAATGGCTCCTCATTCATTGGAGGGTCTGGTTTAGGTATCAAGTCTTCTTCATCAACTTTTTGCTTCCCTCTGCTGCTGCTGAGTTCATCTCCATCTTTTCTTTTAGTTCCATCTGCAACTTCTTGAATTTTTACCTTCAACTCATTCAGGGCTTCTTCAAGGAGTCTACTCCTTTCCCTTTGATCCTCTATCACTCTCTTTTGTTCATCTACTTCCTTTGCAAGCTCTGCATTGGTGACCATCTTGTTTTCACCTATTGATATTGTTGGCTAGAACATCTACCACAAGCCCAATCAATTTAGGCTATTATACCAATCTGATGTGGACAGAAGTCTTTTTGCTGCTATAGAACCAGCTTGGCTCTGTTCTGAGATCTTTCTCCTAGATCCCTTAGGGTTTTGACAACCCTAAACTGAGGTAAGTCACTCTCAACTTCACCTCCTCCTCAAGACTCAGTCCCCATCGAAGTGCTTTTCATATTCTTCTTGCTGAACCTACACAAATAGATTCATTCTTCTCACTTATTCAGTGTTTCCTGAACATTGCTTTCATTTCCTTCCCTAGCCAGACTATTACCAAGCTTGCCTAGGGAAATATCTCCAGACTCTTTGTTGTTGCTTCTCCTACAGAAAACAAAAATGAAACTATGTACAAGGGCTCCTCTCGAGTTCCGTCCCAACACATGACTCTCACCATGGATTCAGGAATCTCGAGGGGCCATTACTGCTTACAACCCATAATGGGAGAAGAACTAAGAACTTACAAAATAGAAAAAAGTAACTAATCTACTTGCATGCAAAATGAACAAAGAAGGTTGATATCCACAAAAACACACTAACTGCAACTTCTGATTTCTAGAAACAAAACAAAAATAGTTCAATAATCTATAACTCTGTGATTTCCTGTAGCTTCTCTTCTTCTACAATCTCTACTTTTTTTCTTCTAGCTGTCTAAAATGAAGGCTTGGGATGTTATTAATAACCATCCTCTCATTGAATCGACCCCTAACTACCCACATATTTGCAAGCATCTCTTTAGGAACCATTACAACTGACGATACTGTCCATAAAAGACAAGATTCACTTCTTGCGGGCCGTTACGACTGACTTTATCATCAATCAATAATGCAAAACTGACCACCAGTCTAAATGAGTGCCAGTGATACCCAACGGTGTTAGCAAACAGTGATACCCAACAGTGTTAGAAAACAGTGATACCTGACGATGTTAACAAATAGTGTTACCTGACGGTGTTAACCGGCATAGTGTTAACCGATAGTGTTAGTCGGCACAGTGTTAACCGACACAGTGTTAACCGACACAGTGTTAACCGACACAGTGTTAACCGACATTGTTAACAGACACAGTGTTAACTGATAGTGTTAACAGATAGTGTTAACCGACAGTGTTAACCAAAAATCAGGAAATCAACTAAGAAACCTCTCTAGACATCGATTGACCTAGTCATATCCATCTTAGGGAAAAACAAAAGACCTTCTAAGGTCCGCACACACTCTCCTGACTTTGCTAGAGTCAGTACATGCTAGAAATAAGGAGCTAGGGGTTTGAGTTAGGTGTTCTCCTACACCAATGATCGTGTAATAAGGTAGTAGGCATGCACGCATTACCTGTACTTCATTCAGGACAAAGTTTTAAACTCTCAATGAAAACCGCACATGGTAACAAGCATTAAATGCATTAACCTTTATATAAGTCGGTAAATAATAATTTACTCTCATTATTTACATCTGAGATCATAAAATGTGTAGAGCACTGGAGCACTAAGCATCAAATAATTCAAAGGTATCGATTTGATCAGTTTGTGAACAGATTGCAAGTTGAAATGGAACCCTAGCAGTCGTGTCATTTTGAATTGTGATGGAACCCTATTTAGTCGATCAACAAGTGAGTATGGAAACCACTGTAGTCTTTGATATTACTAAAAGGAAGAGATTTGTCTTTAAAAATCATCCATTCAAGTCTATTCTAGATGATGTAGAAGGGGCATTCTCTAAAACTCCGCTAGGAGTCATACATGTGGAAGATATTTGCGCTTACATCTACTGTAAGAAGGAAACCATTGGGGATAATAGTATAGCTACTCTCATGGCATTAATGATGAAACCTGAATATTCATTCAAGGATGAATACATGCATCTCACTGATAACCCTATCCTTGAGTATTCTAATGCGCATGAATTCTATGAGCTAGAATGGGTTAAAATCTTGTTGATTAGGATACATGATGACCTTTACTAGGTTGGTGAAGTTCCCGTCTGAATTACTGCAGATCTAATTCATGACATGAATGGACCAGTTCTTCCAACTGGTAAAGATGTGAAAAAGAAAGTTGAACAAGCATGTTTATCCAGAAGTGATAGGCGCAGTATGATAGTTGATCCCATTAAGGAAGATGACATAAAACTAGTCACCATGATACTAGGTTACAAATTTTAGCACGCAAGCAGACTATATAATGTATCTGTAGCTACTGTCCTACCAGTAGTAAAGATGGTGAAAGATAATACTCAATATAACCTATGTGAGATCTTGCGCACTCAATTGATTGACAACATTCAAGCTATTAAGCATGACAAGAGAAATATATTTAGGTTTGGCTCATTGATCATATATCTCTACTTCCACATAGTAGGTAAAGTTGCCAATCTTTACCTAGATAGGAGTAAGCCTACTATGTCTCAGATATCACTCAAGTCTACATCAAAGAGCAGCATGAAGTATTCTATAGACATGGATATCAAAACATTCACAATTAAAATGCAGAAGAGGTTCAGGATACCTGAGAAGATAGTTGAGAAATACAAAGACACCATATGTTTCATGGTGGAAACTAATTGTACTTGCATGGAGGTAGTGGAACCAAGAACAAAATGGATTCATCCACTTGGCTATGAAGTTGAAGAACATGTTTTGGAAGGGTATGCACAAGTTCTCTTATCTGCATCTAAAGATCCCAATGAACCTAGATGGGGCACTTACAAAGAAAAGACAAATCAAGTTGATTTTGTCTTGTACAGTACAAACAATAAAAGGAAGGTATCAAGGATTACTTCTAATATCCTAAGAGTTCATGGAGTTACACAAGAAGACCTAGACAAAGCTAGGGAAGCTAAGATTACAAAAGAGCTCAAATAAATAGAAGTTAAAATAGAGAATTTTGATGATGTGCCCAAGAAGAAGATGAAGAAATCTGATAAAAGTACATTTGCACCCTCAACTACTATTGACTTGGAAGCATCTCCACCATCAGTACCAAGTAAGATGACTAGAAGGAAGAAGCAAGTTCCCAAAAGTCATCCATCTTCAAGAACCACAAGGAGCAAGGTAAAGAACACTCAAGCCCCTCCTGAGGTAGGATTCAGACCTAGTCTCAACATTCTAAAGAATAGAATTATCAATGAAGGAAGACTGGATACAATTGCAAAGTTCTATGACAAGTACCAAGAGATCGACAAAACATAAATACATTCTATGCTCATCTCTCACATGATCAAGTTTAAAAAGTCAATTCTAGAACTTAAGACAGTGATACCAGATAAATTATGGAACATATTGGAGCTAATGAAAATATAAGAAATTGAGGAAGATATGAGGATTAGAGAAGAAACATTAGACAATCTTCTCCCTGTTTGTTCACATGAAAAAAAAGTAATTCTTCTGGACTTGGTAAAACCTCATCTGAGAACCAAGACAAGGACTCTTCATATAATGAACAATAATTATGAGTTAGTTGGGAAAGAGACTGAAAAATCATTTGCACAAGTGTTTATGGATAGACACATGTATCCATCAACGATGCCTACAGTTAAAATTACTCCAGTCCCTCCAAAATAGGATAAAGCACCAGAGACTTCTAATGCACCTATGACAAGTCCACAAGATTCAGCACCTAAAGCTCCATCACCCTCAGTGACAGTAAAAGATTCAGAAGAAACAATTACAATCAACGATGTCAAGATATCAATGACAGCTTCAGATAATGAATTGGATAAGTTTGAGGAAGCATTTGTAAAAATTGAAGAAATTGAGAAGGCATGCACTGATGACACTTCTTTGCAGCAAGAACAAATTCCTGCAGAAGAAACCATAGGTCTAGATGAAGGCAAAAAGGATGAACTACCCTCTATGGATATCCCAGTGAAAAATGAATGCATGGATGTCAATCAGAATATTATATTCACTCCTAGAAAACTAGTAACCTCATTGTTATCAAGTTTGACCCCTGATTCAGCAAGCTTAGATGCATGGAGAGAAGAAGATTTGATAAAGATCAGTGTGCTAGCTATGGAAAAATCCAAAGAGAAAAAGGTTATGAGAAACCCTCTCTTTCTGGAAACAGTAAAAATTATGAATGATCCAATGCCTGCAGATAAGAAAATGGCTAAGATTCAGTCAGTTGATGATGTTGATAGAATCCTAACTAGCTTCAAATCACATTTCACAAGCTTAGTAGACTCTACTACTAAAATTGTAGAAGATGAGTACAAAAAGGAAATATTGAATGAATTGGTAAAGAAATTTTCTTTAGATCGCAATTCATTGAAGATTGGTCAAGGAATTCTGAAAGAGTTGGCATCAAAAGGAAGAAAGGTAATAGAAAATTGCATGCAAAGAGTAAAACTCACCTCAGAACACATCAAGAAGATTGAGGAAGCTGACATCTTGGTTGAAATTATTAGAAAATCAATTGAAACATCCTCACAAGATATTAATGTATGCAACAATATCTATCAAGGTCAGTTGGACAAGATTGAAAAGGAAAAGTCTAAGATCAATAAGATAAGAATTAGGCAGACTCAACTGAGAAATGCACTGGCACCCTCTCAAGCAATCTTAAATGAAAACATCAAGCAGATAGATAAAAAAATTTCTACATATGGTCAGGGTCCCTGCATGGATTTGACCAAAATGGAAAAGCTTACATATGCCCTATGCGCCCATCTACAAACAATTGATCCACTAAAGGTATTCTGGCAGCAAGAGATAAAGAATCTTCAGATTACTTTTCCAGATGTATACATGGAGTAAGTATCTAGAGACTTAAAATTTTGACACCTTTTCCATTAATGTCAAAGGGGGAGTAATGTATAAAAGGAATATGTTATATAGCCTAAGTTATGAGATAAAAAATTTTGTTCTCAAGTCAAAGATTAAAAAAACTTGGCCACATTCCTTTGTTGCCATTAATGACAAAGGGGGAGATTGTTGGCAAGTTGCCAATCAGAGTAATTATGACTTATTTTGTGTTGTCATTATCGCAACAAAGTCATAAAAAGTTTTTTCAAAAAAACTTGAAAGAAAGAAATGGCCAAGTATGGAAGACATAACAGAACAGAGGTTTGCAACCGATCAAAGCACCAACACACGTACGGAAGATTGAATTAGGATATGCACACTCATATATAAGCTTTATGATATGTTAAGATGTTAAGTCTATACATGCATGGTACGGAAAGACAGTATGAAGTAGTTACAACAATTTGAAGTGCCTCTAGCAGTTCAGGAAACAAAGCACAGAGCCGACCTCAGATTTTGGATCAGCGTATGATATTTTGTTTTGTAAATGTTATGTGCCTATTATAGTGTGTTTGTAATCATGTCTTAATCACTTATGTAATCATGCTTAAGCCAATTAGTTTGGAAGCATTGTATATTTTGTTTTTGGGCCGACTAAGGTCTTGTCTCTAGTCACGTCTATTCAGGCATGGACATGTGTGTGTGTGTGTGTGTGTGTGACATGCAATTTTGTATTAGAATGTGTCAAAGAAATACGCAGAGAAGAAATATAAAAGAATAGTAGAAGATGTCAAAATAAGATAAAGCTCTTTAAGAGTATAAGAGCATCAACACATAACCGAAACTAATCAGACAAATGTGTCACATACAACAGTTCACTTTTGGATATAGTGTATATCTACTATCAAGGAGGTTGTAGCCTTCACCATTGAAGTAGTGAGCTCTTGGATAGTGAGTCCTCACCCTTAACAGGGTTACTTGTAAAAGACTCCTAACAGGGTCAAACCCTTAACCAGGTCATTCACAAACATTGATTCACCCCCCCCTCTCAGTGTTTCTAACATACCCTACATAATCAAAATCATTATTGGCCTCTAGATGTTGAATATCCATGACCATCATCAATAAGTAAGCAGGAGTGGTTGAATCCACATCAAAACCTAGGACTTTGCTCAAGCTATAAACTGTGCATTTGATATAATTGTGGAAAATAGATAAGTCAAAAGAAGGCTTCACGTTATCTGGGACTACCACAATATTTCTATCTACTCTGGGCATGGATCTCGACATCTCATGTTTCTTCATCTGTTTCTCCCATTTTTCATAATCAACTTGTATCTTATCTAAGTTGATTTCAGTACAGATTGCACTGTGAATTTTGAAAACCTCAGACATTGTCCTTCTATTTATAGCCACTAGGGATTCTTTTTTTTTCTTTATAATTACTCTGGCGAATGGACAATAACTTTTAGCTAACTCTTTTATTAACTCCACATCAACATAAACATCAGGAACAATTAACTTTTCCATATTTAAATTCCATGGGTTACAAATATGGAGTGACTTAACCCTATTGTTCTAGAAGCAATGAAATAGAGCATGAAATAGAGCATTACTAGAATAATTGGGTGTGACAGGGTTCCTGCATTGGTTCCATTTATCTCTCCATTCTTCCTATTGGAGCTCTCAATTTTTGGCAAAATTTGGAGTCCTATAAAGTGATAAAACTCTAAAAAATGGAATCCTAAACTCTATGCCCAATAAATGATGATATGATGGAGTACATGAAATGGGATACAAAACTATATTAATTTTCAATTCAAATTTGATGGATTGAGGAATGAAGCTCTGTGATAGGAACAATCAAAATTCTGTAAGCGAAGGTTTCAAAAAATGCTAGAATTTTGTCTTGCTGCAAAGATGATGCCAACAAAGGTTGAAGATGGTCAAATTTTAAAAATCTAAAAATGACCTAGTTTGGGAAATCAAATTTCTTATCTCTAGCACAAATCTTAGCTTTTCATAATATGTTTTGGATTTTTGAACAAAGACAAATCTGAAAGTTAGGTAGTTATTTTTTAGTTAGTTTATTGTTTTTTCAAAATAATTGGTAATAAGGGTTGTGTCTTTTCACCTTAAAGAGGTGTGAAAGGTACTCAAAAACATATATATATATATATATATATATATATATATATATATATATATAATATAAAATCTAAAGACAATACAATATAATACAATTTCACATATTTTGATAGTTTGTAATCAACAAGTATAACATGGACCTAGATGTACTATTTTTTCAAAATCAATAAAGATAAGTCCTTTTTTCTTTCACATGTGTAATAGTTTCATTATCATTTTACAATTAGTCCCTCGGATAAACCAATAGAACTTCCTCAAAGTGATAGTTTGATGTGCATGATTCCTGATTTGATTCATAGTCTATATTTTCAATTGGTCTTCTCATTTTGCATGGTTAAATTCTGTTGATTGAGGCCTTAGTCAATTGGTCTGTCATCTGAGAAGTATTATCCATTTGAAATATTTCTGAATTTGTTTTAGGTTGCATGTACATTCCATAACACCTTTGAAGTGATAAGTTTTCTTTTAAAACTGTCTCTGAGGTTGAACATAAGATTAGAATGATCTCGACTCTATTGCCCATAATAGAATAAGGCACTAGTCTAATTATTATCTGGATTATAGTTATTCAGTTCATTGTTATAGTTTTGTGATATCTTATCTATCTATTCATTTCAATTTACATACATATTCACTAAACATTCTTTCAATTACTCAAAGTATTTTAGTTTATATTTTATGATATATTGTTTTCAGTTAGATTTATTTCAAGTTCCTTGTCATACTTGAGAGAGAAGGTTGAAGTGTTTCTTATCTTCTATATAAAGCCTTTTAACTTGAAGGATAGGTCAAGGTATAGGCCTACCAGCCTTGGTTTTGTAGATCCAAAATTGTAGAAGTTCCAACCTTACCTTGGTTGTGACTTGTTAGTTGGCCAAATCACTTGGTTTTCCCAACATTGGATTGGCAAGTCCATAGGAAATCCAATCTATTGATTTGAGCACCAACAGATTGGCGACTCTGCTAGGGAGTTGTTCAAAAGAACATTTTTGTATTTTACCTAGAAGCTCTGGTGATATATTTAAGACTCTACTGGGAGAAAAGAACTCAGAAGATAGTAAGTATTTTCCTTCTAATAAGAAGGTGGAGACTCTATTGAACAAAGCATTTCAATCAGTGACTCTACTGAGGGAGAAGACTCAGAAGGAGATAGTGGATTTTTTTTTCAAATGTATCCATCATTTCAAAGAAAACCGTTTATTCCAGATGGCATCAGGCCATTGGATCTTAGGAGATTTCAGTGCATCCCAAATAATTTATCACCAAAACTTTCACAACTTCTACCAAGGTTCCATGGAGAATGGGATGAATCGGCATTGCAACACTCAGATGCATTTTACATATTTATAGAAGATTATGAGATTTGTGTAGAAGATCAGGTGATGAAATTATTTTTCAGGACTTTAAGGGACTATGCACAAAAAGAATATGAATCATTACCTACACAGTCCATTTCATCATGGAGATAGTTTGAGCAATGGTTTCTTGATATGTTTCATGATCCCAGTATTGAAGATGACAAAAGGTGTTATGAATAGTATGAAGACCAAAGTTACAGCATGGAAGAGGATCCTATTCTATCTCCACTTGATGCATTTTTATTTTGGAGAGAATTAAGGAGTCTATACCACATTTGTTCATAACAATGGAAAGCATTTATAAGGATATACCATCAGACATTAGGCCTCCACTAAAGGAATTCATCAAAAAAATTTGAGAGTTGGGAATCTCGCCAGATGACCCTGATTTGAAGTTCCTTATGCATGCATTAGAAGAAGATAGAGAAAAGGAGGCTTATGATCAGATTGAACAAGATGGAAATCTTAGTGATGAAGAACAAAACATGCATTATGAACAAAACATGTGCTATGAACAGGAAGGAGAGCCAAATTATATTTTGGAGGAAGAATCTTACATGTCCCCTTTGGATACATTCTTCAGTTTGGAAAGATATAAAGGTGAACC
>MU223628.1:3946284-3963152 GCA_018584345.1 Thuja plicata
TGGAAAATAATTATATTTAAAGAAAAAAGAGTTCTTATAGAAAATTATTAGGCTAACTATGAAAATATTTGATGGGTTTAAGGGAACTCTATAGTATCTAGTTGCTACCATTTATTTAAAATATAATTAAATAATCCTCATTATGTTGTGTGAGATAAATGTATCATTATTTTTATTATTATAATAGGACCCAAAATTTCTTTGGTGTCATTGATTTATCAACAATCCAAAGGAAATCTTAGCCCCGATAAGCATTACAAATAAGATAGTAACATTTTTGCCTCATGGACTATAATGAAGATCATTAGATTATATTTTAAATCAATAATGACAACTAATATTGGTGACACAACCCTACTATAACTAACACTTATGATATATTATTGGTGAATTAATTTAGATTTCTATAATAACTGATAAAATTTAGGTGAATTGAATATAACCATCTAACAAATATTAGGCGAATATTTGAGTTCAAATTTTTAATAAAATAAATTATTTGGCGATTTAAATATTTCTAAAATAAAATTTTGTAAAACTTTGGCAATTTAGGTTGCCTTAAATCTTCAATTATTAGCCAAATTTAGATTCTCAAATTTCAAAAATTAGCCAATTGGAAAATATTAGCCACTAAAAAAACCATTGTGCTCCACACTTTCTGCTCTATGATGTTGTGCTCATTGTTCGTCGGTGTTCACAGAATTCCTTATCTCTCCTTTAGCTTGATTGATCAGGACTGTATGAATTTATTCTTCATCAATTTCTCTTCAGCATCCTCTTTTTATTCACTCCCCTTAATCCCATTCGTAAATGAATTAAGCTTGTCTCTTATATAGACATGATATTCATTATTTCTTGATTCTTCATTCTTGGCGTGAAAAATAATCCATCCAATTTGATTTAAATCACAACTCCTGATTTGTCTCGTAATTTTCTTCTTGACAACTATACAAATCATATTTAAATCAATCACTTAACTCTGGTCGAATAAAATAAAGAAAACAACCAGTTAAGTCTATCTTTAGCTCTTGCCAGCTAGATATTTTGTCATTTTCTAAACACTATGTTCCGTCGGTCACCTTTGGAGTTAGTTGTTGGTGACAATTGATAGTTCCGTCAGTGAGACTCTAGTTAGCTTCGTGATCTCCATCCATCGGGCATCATTGGAATTTTACTCGTCAGGCAACCTTCTAACTTTTCTCGTCGGGTATCACTGTGATTATTCTTCTTTGCTCTGACCGTCGGTGTGCACTCCATTGGTGTTGTTTGTCACTTAGTGACTACATGACTTTTATGTATTTTTGAAAGCATAACCTTTATTCCTTTGCTTCTCTGAAGTCTTTGGAATTATGTACATGACCGTACAAATGATATCAAATTGAAATCAATGACAATACAATACATTAACTATTTTAATGCCTTGCATTATCTTCAACTTAACATTGTCAAACATTCAATCAGTTACATTTCATCAATCTCTCCCTTTGGCATTGATGGCAACATACTATATTATCACACTATACTATTTCTAATACAATATGAAATACAATAGTTGAGATTCATCAAACTACCAATCTTTTGTTCTGTCAACCGATAAATGTCTGACCATCGGTAAGCTTTGTTTAAGCTTAGATTTGATTCTTTCAGCTCTATATATTCTGATGTGTTGATTCCTCTCCTTGTGTAAATTTCTCTCTATTGACTGTTCTTCTCTTTTGATGTCTTTTTCGCTTGTCAGCAACTCTCCCTTTGTATAATCTTTCCATACAATTTGCTCTCCCTAAGAAAATGATCTCTCCCTATTTGGAGTTTAGATGATAATGAATAATCTCTTTTACTTTCCAAAAGGATCTGATAATATCGATAATTTATCTCCCTTTGACAACAATTCCAAACAAATATTTGACATTCATGTCAAACAATCATTTTTTCTCCATCCATAATATATTCCTTGAATTTCCCTTATCCACCAGCAATGCAACAATATGCTCTAGTGCTTGGTTCTAATATATACCTGTCTGTATATAGATGTATCTTTGAAGTTCATCTTTTTTCCTTACATCAACATTAATGATATTCTGATAATATGTAGGTTGATGCAGCCTTCAGTCATTTTACTGACTGGTAGACAAGAGTTTGACCCCTAGTCTCTTTCTCAAGTACTCAAATGTATCCTTAGGCAGTGGCTTGGTGAAGATATCGGCCAATTGTTCTTTTGATTTCACATACTCAAGTATCACTTCCTTTGCTTGAACTTCTTCTCTCAAATAATGATACTTGATAGCAATGTGTTTAGTCTTGGAATGCATGACTGGATTCTTGGAAATGTTTATGCAGTGGTGTTATCACAATAGATAATCACTGGTTCTAAGATCTTCATATGCATACCTTCCTGTAACTGTTTGATCCATGCAATATTTGAGCAATTTGCAGTAGCAGCAACATACTCTTCTTCGGTAGTAGACTAAGAGATGCATCATTTCTTTTTTCTTATCCATGTGACAAGTTTGTCACACATAAAGAATGCTCCTCTAGTTATGCTCTTTCGGTCATCAAGATTACTAGCCCAATCAGCGTTGGTAAACACCTTAAGTTCAAATTTGTCTTCTCTTCTATACCATAAGCCAAATTCCTCAGTATTCTTCAGATATCTTAAAATCCTTTTCACAACAATCATATGTGATTCCCTAGGGTTAGCAGAAAATCTAGCAATAATTCCTACTACATGTGCAATATCTGGTCAAGTGTGTACAACATACATGATTTTTCCAATCATTGATCTGTACAAAGTCTGATTTACCTATGTTGTCTTGTGTACAACATACATGACTTTTCCAATCATTGATCTGTACAAATATTTTAGCAATCAAAGTGTTAGCATCAGCATCTTCCTTCAAATAAAGATTACTGTTTTCACTAGTCCTTACAAATCCAATACTTAGAAGATAGGAATGAAGTCATTCATACCAAGCTCTTAGAGCTTGTTTCAATCCATAGAAGGCTTTGTGAAGTCTACATACCATGCTTCTCTTTTCTGGATCGACAAACCCTTCTAGTTCCTCAATGTATACCTCTTCTTCGAGTATTCCATTTAGGAATGTTGACTTGACATCCACTTGATATACCTTGAATCCTTTACATGCAGCCTAAGCAAGCAGTATTCTTACACCTTCTAGCCTAGCAATGGGTGCGAAGGTTTCTCCATATTCTATACCTTCCTCTTGTGCATACCTCTTGCATACTAGTCTTGCTTTGTTTCTTGTGACTTCTCCATTCTCATTCAGCTTATTCTTAAATATTCATTTTGTAATTCTTGTCATCTGGTCTTGGCACAAGTGACCATGTCTTTTTCTTCTCAATCTGCTCAATCTCATCAATCATAGCACTTATCCAATCTTCATTATCAAGTGAAGCATTGACAGATTTTCTCTCAAACTCACAAATTAAACAATTCAAGTTTAAATACTTACTTCTTGTTCTTGTACCAGCTTTCTTATCTCCTATGATCTGGATCTATGGATGGTTCCTTCTTACATATCTTTCAAGTACAGGTTCAGCTCTTTGTGTATCATCTTGATCATCATTTTCATCTTCATTATATTTTTCATCACCTTGCACATTATTTTGATTATTATCTTGACCGTCGGTAATTGCAGTCTGATCGTCGGTTGCAACATTCTGTTGTTCTAGAATTAAGCACTGTTTCTTGGCCAAAGTGTTGATTTTTTCACAGTATACAAACTTTTTGTAGTCCTCTAGTTCTTTTGTGCTTTCTAGCTCATTCTTTTCTACAAATTCATCTATCTTTACATTTGCACTTTCAATAAATTTTTTAGAAGCCTTGATAAGACAATTATAAGCTTTGCTCTTGGTGGAATACCCTAAAAAGATACCTTCATCACTTTTGGCATCAAACTTTCCATTTCTATCATCCTTTAAGATATAACATTGACTACCAAATATTTTAAAATAACTTACATTGGGTGTTTTACCATACCATAGCTCATAAGGTGTCTTCTTTGTGTCCTTCAATTGTACTATCTTCAATGTGTAGACAGCAGTACTGATAGCTTCCCTCTAGAAGATTCGGGTGATGCCTTTCTCTATCATCACTATTCTAGCATAATAAACTATTGATTTGTTCCGTCTCTCAGCAATCCCATTTTGTTGTGGTGTTCTTGGTGCAGAAACCTATCTTTTTATACCATGCTCATTACAGAAATTAGTGAATTCATCTTATATAAATTCTCCACCTCTATCTGATCTCAAACATTTTAGATCCTTACCACTTTGTTTCTCTACCATGGCTTAAACATCTTGAATGCTTCAGATTTATCTTTTAGAAACATAACTGTCATCATTCTAGAGTAATCATCAACAAAGAAAATAAAATACCTATCTCCATAATAACTCTTTGTCCTCATTGGTCCACATAGATCAGTATGAACTAATTCTAGAATATCATCAGATGTATGGGTTTTACTTTTTAAAATAGACTTTGTCATTTTACCTTTTTGACAATTCTTGCACATGATGTTGTCGGGCTTTGTCATCGACAATAAGCCTCTTACATTTCTCCTTCTGCTTATTTTCATTATGTTGTCAAAATTCACATGACACAATCTTTTGTGCAACAACCATATGTCTTCATTTCTAGTCATTAATAAAGTGGTGTTAGTATCATTCAGATAGAATAAGTTACCTTTTGTCTGTTCACCGGTACCAATCAATCTTCCAAATTCATTGAAGATCTTTGCCTTCTTGTTCTCAAATGCTACTCTGTGACCTGAATTATTCAGCTGAGAAACACTCAATAGATTATAATTCAATCCTTGTACCCAATAATAATTTTCACATTTAATCAGGTTGTTCAACATTATAGTTCCTTTACCTTCAACTGGACAAGGTGTATCATTACCCATTCTTACTGTACCACCATTATAATACTCAAAAGTGTTAAACTTTTCTTTGTCATCGGTCATGTCGTGAGTGCAGCCACTATCTATAATCCAGATGTCATTTTTGCTAACCTTAGATATGAGTGCAGTTTATTCATACCTTTCATCTTCATCTAAATCATCCTTCACAGCCACAAATACCATCTTGATGTCTTCATCGGGTTCAGTGTCAGTATCTTCATCTTTGCAAGCAGCTAGGTAGCTAGCTTTCTTGCCTTTGTCCTTGTAGTCTCGAGTATCTCTTCTTTCAGATTGTCGGTAACCTCTGTAATATTTGTTATCACCTCTATCAGATTTATTCTCAAAAGATCTATCATTACTTCTATCATCTTTTCTTCTGTTAGGACATCTTGCAGCAAAGTGTCCAATCTCTTTACAATTAAACCATACAAGTGGTAACTTCCCTTTGTATTTACCTTTGCCTCTCTACATTCTTCTAGCCATAAGTGCATCTATTTCATCTAGATCTTCTTCTTCACTTTCACATTCACTATCTCTTCTAGATGTGTGTCTATGACTTGATTTTCTTATTCTCATAGAAGACTTAAATGCAGACTCTAAGTTTGCTAAGACACTATTATCAAAGTTGTTCATCTCAAATGAAATTAGTCTACCAATTAAACTATAAAGATTAACTGTATTGTTTGTTACTGCTCTCATTTCTTAAATGGAAGAAACTCTAATATCATATACAGGCAGTAAGGTTCTTAAGATTTTACTTACCACTGTCTCCTCTTCAAGTGTACCTCCAACTCCTCATATAGCATTGACTAATTATTTTATTATTGTGTTGTATTGTGTGATGTTTTCTCCTTCTTTCATTCTGAGATCATCAAACTTTCCTCTAAGGCTTTCTGCCTTGACTCTTAGAACATTTGTATCACCTCCATGTACAAGCTTCAATTTGTCCCACATCTTCTTTGTAGTTTTAGAATCGTTGACATCTTCAAATTCAGCATCAGAGAGTGAGGAAGAAAGCTCTATAACCATGCAGTTATGTTCATGCTTCTCTCTCAATTGATATACTATCAATATTCCTATAGGCAAGACATATTTAGTATCTAGGAATTGAGTAACATCATTACCAATACCTGATAAGTGGAGTGTTATCCTACTTTTCCATGAAGCAAAGTTGTCTTTGTTCAACTTGGGCACATCTTGTCTCTTCATCTTGTGATCTTGACTGAGATCTTGAAACCTTCCTTTCTAAGCACACAATCTTTGATACCAATTGTTAGTAATAACTAAGAGGGGGATTGAATTAGTGGCCTCAACAATTTATCCTTCAAACTTAACCACCAATCAATAAACCTCAGATTATTAAGTCCCTACAAGATGCATGCCATGAAATACTAGTATTGATTAACTGTTTGTCGGTGTTCTCTATCAATCCTTATTCTTTCTTGATTACCGATAAGCAATATAACTATTTATCAAAACTTAGTAAATAAGCAGAGTATACCAATCAATCCAGTATTAACTATGTCAGATACAAAACAATAAAGAAATGAATCATACACACATAACACATGAATTTTTAACGTGGAAACCGTGTTAAGGGAAAAACCACTGGGATCGGTACCCCAAATTTTCACTCTTTTGAAGTGAGCCCTGTTAAAGGTTACAAACACACTACTAAGTGCGACCTTGTTAGAGGATTTTATACATAGAGGTTGTCACTTAGTATTGGGCATCTATTGCTACCATCCTTGAATCATCCTCCCTCTTAGACTGTCAATAGGTATCAGGAAAATCCAATGCTACTTTCATGAATCAACCTTTTTGGCACTCCTTGGGATGTACCTCAATAAATAGAAGACCGTTAAGTCCTGCTCGGTTAAGAGACTTGATGCTTCAATGGTTAAACTAAAATACTATGACCTATTTCTAATGCAACTTTGAATTGCAAATTTTTAGATCTATTTAAGTACATTACCTCTCTGATCATTGTATCAATTCAATTCTTTGTGCTCCACACTTTCTTCTCTATGATGTTGTGCTCACTATTCGTCGATGTCTGTACAATTCCTTAGCTCTTCTTTAGCTTGATTGATCAAGAGTGTATGAAGTTATTCTTCATCAGTTTCTCTTCAGCATCCTATTTTTATTCACTCCCCTTAATCACATTCATAAATGAATTAATCTTGTCTCTTATATAGACATGATATTCACTATTTCTTGATTCTTGATTCTTGGCATAAAAAACAATCCAACCAATTTGATTTAAAACATAAATCCTAATTTGTCTCGTAATTATCTTCTTTCCAACTGTACAAATCATATTTAAATCAATCTCTTAACTCTGGTTAAATAAAAAAAATACAAAGTAACCAGTTAAGTCTATCTTTAGCTCTTGCCAGCTAGATATTTTGTTGTTTTTTGAACTCTCTGTTCCATCGGTCATCTTTGCAGTTAGTTGTTGGTGACAACTAATAGTCTATCAATGAGACTCTAGTTAGCTTCATGATCTCCATTTGTTGGGCATCATTGGAATTTTACTCATCGGGCAACCTTCTGACTTTGCTCGTTGGGACTCACTGTGGATTTGCTTCGTCAGGCAACACTATACTTTAGCTTGTCGGGTATCACAACAACTGTTCTTCTTTGCTCTGATCGTCGGTGTGCACTCCATCGGTGTTGTTTGTCACTTAGTGAATACATGAATTTTATGTATTTCTGAAAGCGTAACCTATATTCCTTTGGTTCTCTGAAGTCTTTGGCATTATGTACATGACCGTACAGATCATATCAAGTTGACATCAATGACAATACAATACATTAATTGTTTTAATGCCTTGCATTATCTTCAACTTAACATTGTCAAACATTCAATCAGTTACATGTCATAAAAATATATCATGATTGCACGACCACAGACAAACCAATGAATCACTCACTCGCGCAACCAAAATATCACTTAAAATAAATAGTGCGACTACACGATTAATCCTAAAAAGGGAAAACTTAAGGACTTAACATAATTTCAAACCCCTTTTTGCATGAAAAGACAAAGCTTTGAGCACATTTATACAGGAAAAGACCAAATTTGAAATATGAAATACTTTAAGAGAATAGTGTTAATAATTCCTTTATTTCATTAGGAACTTATATTGCACTCTTAGGAATGTTGAACTTTGTCTTTCTAGACTTCCCCATGTCAGTGATTTTCTTCTTAGAATCAATCTTCTCATTGTCTACTTTTGTCTTCTTCCTTTCCTTGCTAAGAGAGGCATTTTCCTATCCTCTAGTTTTCCTCTTTACATATGTCCTTGTCATGATATGTTGAGATGCCTCAGGTGGCATAGGGTCAAAAAATTTAACCTCATCACTTTTCTCATTACCAAACTTATATATGGACTGTAGTTCTGGGGTCTTACATTAAGTTTATGCTTGCTTCCTTTTCCTCTTGGCATAAGCATCAAGAATGCTCTTCTATTTCTCACTCGTGGAACTTCTACCTTCACTATTAATATATTTCTCTTCCAATTGACTTATGATCGTTTGCACTTTCCTCTCAATTCTTGTCTTTTTGGGTTGTAAGGTGATTCTTTCATATGCCTCCTCAAAAGTACCATATCTCTTTGCTTCTTTATTAATCAGTAAATTTAATAAAGCTTCAATGTTATGGGTTAACATATCATCATCATTCTCATATCCCATCTTAGGTATCCATGAAATTTTTGGATCTACTGCTTGTATCTTACAAGTTTCAGTATCAACTAGAAAAAAAAATGTATCTTTGTACTTCTCCACAATGTGTGGAGGTATTCTATACCTCTTATGCATTATGTCTTGAAAGTATTTGAAATATCCTCACATGAAATTTTTTAGTTTATCACTTAGATCACTTATGTATTCATTTATTTGGTATAAAGTTGATCTTTCTAAATTCCAAGTGAACACTCCTTTACCAAGAAAAATGTTTTGCACATAGAAAAACATACATACAAAAAGTGATCCAGAATTTAGTTATTTATTCTTTTCTTTTTGAATCCTCTTCAATTTTTCCAAAATATGTGATCTCACCATCTCAGTTAGGTCATATATTGTTCCTTCCTTTACTATCTGATAACCGGCGTAAATAGCTCCATAGGCCACACTATTCAACCGACTAGATTGATAAACCTTGTAAACAACTATAATTTTTGGAAATCAAACTTCCTGATCCTCAATGTCATCTATAGTCATCACTCTGTGATATTTATTGGACTTAGTAAGTTGTCCAAAATTCTTCAGGGATATCTGCCTTAGGGTGCAGGGTTCCTGGAGCAAGGGCACCAAGGTCACAAAGGTGCACTAGGATCACTGATAGATCCTAGGGGGAGTTGAAGACAATCATGGCCATCAAAGGTCATTTGAATGTAATAAGACTATATTTGGCCCTTTAAATGATGTTTTGATCATAATATTTGTAAGTTGGCCAATAAAGCCATTATGTGATGTCAAATGCACAAAGTGCCTAAAAATATAAATTTGCCTCGGTAGGAAAAATATGGCGTAAAAGCCTTAAGTGAGGGTTTAAGGTGTTTAGAATTAGGATGGGATTCCTAAAATCCTTTTAAGGGTTGATTAACCACATAAAGGATTAAATTTGTTGAATTTGACAACCATGTTGTCAACTAGTCAATAAATATAACCAATAAACTACGCTATAACCATCATATAATTCATTGCAAACGGTTTTGTTGACGGGTCTTTGTGACCGGGTCCGCCAACAGGTGTAAGTTGTCACCGGGTACCGGGGTACCATCCAACTTCCCCTGTGAAGGTTGTCTGGGGAAATGAGATTCCCCGGGCCTTCAAGCATGTAAGAGTCAGGTCTCGAGAGTGCGGGGGCTCACTTGGGAAATGTGACTATTTTTTTTGAGGGGGATAGCTAGTTATATTAACTTGTCTTATCTGGGGATTCAAGTGAGTGGGGTTTCCTGCAAGCGCACATTCATTTAACAAATAAACTTCAAAATATACTACAGAATTAGAAATATTTCATCTACCTATAGTTATACTAAACATTCAAAACATCGACAATGCTCTAACATGCTACGCTAAATACCAAAGAAATACAGAACCATCAGCTCATATTTAATCAATAGAAAAGAAAAAGGAGGTCGTTAATCTACTTGAAGTATCAGAGCAAAGGACATAAAGAACACAAAGCATAAAATACCGTTAACCCAAAGACCAAAATCCTAACAATGTCATTGATAGAACCCTTCCTCCTTCATTAACATATCTCCAGCAAGCACTGGTGTGTATTACAATGGTGGCTCCAAGGGAGCATCTATCTACTAAAATCTTCTAACAACTAAGGAGCATTGAGCTCTACAACTAACTGAGAGAAACCAAATTGCTATTAGCTATGAACTGCAAAATCATCAATTTCGCCGACCCCTGGAATGAGGTCAAACTTATTATTTATACACAAGATTTGACCTAAAACTTAACCTAATTTACTTTACACATTACAATATAATACCATTTTCTGGTGGCCGGTACTACCTACACCACACTACAAAAGACCTCGAGACGAAAAAGGTCTGACATGTCAGAAGAATAAGACAAGAAGAGAGGAGTGTAAGAATTGACCTTGAGAGGAGAGCCAATAGGAGAAGAAAAGAAATCCAATCCCCCTAGGATTGAGGCTACATGCCTCATAAATAGGAAAGCAGCGCCCTGTCTCCGATGCGCCAGCTGTAACGTTGAAGTGACACCTTGGGAAGACCATCTTTAAGAACCTTCTTGTTGAGCCAACATGCCTTGTTACGGTTACCTATTTTCTGACATCTTTTATTACCTTCCTTGAAAGTAACCCGTCGACCTTGGGAACCGAGACACAAGTCACTTAAAGAATACAAAATTGACTAGATCCAAAATTCTGGGATCTGGGAACTTGCATTCTGAAAGAATGAATGAATACAAAAAGTACATCTCCTGATGAGATTCTCCAGACTCCGAAGAACTTTATTATTCCTCATAATTTTTCCCAAGACTCCAACACTTGGCCTATGCTTTCTTCATCTACGTCTCTGATACTATTCCACTGACTGCGAACAGCCTCTAATGCTTCCTCAACATGTCTGGCCCTGTTCTGAAATTCATCCACCATCTTGATGGCATCATGTGATCGGATCATTATCTTGGACAATCTGGATAACCTGCCCTGGTCAAAATCTCTAGTAGGTGGATACAGGGACTCCATTCATTCATCAAACTTGCTGAGGACGTAGTCCTCTGGGGTACATGTTCCGGTGGTGAAGGGATCAAATTGCGATACTCCAGCCACAAATGCTTGGAATAGGCCCAAGGGGTATTGAGCCGCTGTCACCTTCTCTTTCAAGACCTTAACCAGTTCTTTGCATACATCAATCTTGAGGACAAGTTTGGAGTACTGGGCCTGGATGGAATCATATGATTCATCTCCCAAAATCCCTGCCTATGTGGTGACTTCTTCTCCTATGTTGCGAATTTATTCTAGCCCGGCCTTCCATTTTTCATACTTTTCTAAATCTCACTCCCATATAAGAGCGGAGCCCTTTTCCTGGCGGAGAAGAGATTCGAATCGATAAAGGTCTGGGAGAGACACTGCCAAAAATTCTCTCATGGCAGTTACTTTCTCAGCGGCCCACCCATCTACGGCTCATGCTTTCTTCTTCATGATGCGTAGAGAATCCACATCACCCTATGCAAGCGGCAATCCGAAGGAAGGGGTTCTAGGGTGGACCACATCCAAAGGCTGTGTAAGTTCTGCCATAAGCGCAAGGAGATTGGTGTTTGTCTCTCTTTCCTCCTTCAGCTTCTGGCCCTTCTTGATGTATCTAGCCTGTATTGCCTTGGTGGCTTCTTTCAGTAAGTCCAGCTCACCTTGCTTGTCTCTCCTCCCCAGTGCCACTTTTGTTATGTTGTAGTCTATGGGCCTTACGGCCGCCACATCTGAACCTAGTGGGGGTGTTGTAAAAGTCACAATTGTGCTGCCTATTGGACCAGTCCGGAGAGTATGGACCAATATACCTTGAGACTAATGTTAAAGGAATAGTTAATTCCAAGTATGAGAGCTCTGCAAGGTAATTGGACCAACTCTAGGACAAGACTGTCCTCTACTCTTTTGGCTCTATAAAACCAAGGCAGGGTACACCTAATCCAGGCAAAGATTATACTTTCACAACTCACTATAACTCTAGATGATTACAACATATTAATGACAAGAAAGTATGAAATGATAACCAGTCACTCAGTGACTCTTCTCTACCATGCAGGACTACAACCAACAACCACAAAACTTAAAAGGACTAGAATGGTTTTGATGTTTTTGATAGGACATGATATAACAAAGTGTATTCAGATATGCATCAAAATAGAAAATATTGATTATTGACCAGTGCTTTATCCATTGGGCAATGATTCTAGTTCAAATATAGGACATAGAAACTAACTATTGTCAAGGACTTCAAAACCATAAATACAGATAACTCCAGTTCAAACACTTCTTATTGTAATCACCCAAAAATGGTCTAGCGAACCCATGACCCCTATTTCTCAAATATTTGGTTTTAATAAATTCTAAATCTAAGACAATATTGCCAGACTCTAAATTATTGAGCATTTAATCAAACTTGCTTATATAATTTTAATCCTAAATTGTTGAATCAAATAATCAATCACCCAAGCCTAAATCTTAAAATTGCATTAAACATTGGGATAAAATAAAAAATTCCTAAGTTCAAAAAGTGAACCAATTCACACATGGGCATGCACTCAAAAATAAAATAAAACAAATAAAAAGGGAGAAAATACCAATTTTGTCTTATTCTCCACAAAGTTGACCAATCCAAATCCCTTTATCATCTCACATGGATTGAGAGGAATTGCATCTCCACTATTGATCAATTATTTTTCCTCTTAATCTCAACCACTCATTCCTTGGAATCTCCTATAAAAGGGATAGCTCCATTTGCTCATAGCTAGACATGCTAGTAGTTCATAACAAGAAGATTTGGAGTAAAGTGATTATGCTATTTTCATTCTAGAGTTCTTTAGTGCATTCATAGTCATTTTGATCTCATTAGTAGTATTTTTGCATTTCTTGCATTATTAGCTTCATTTCTTAGTTTAGATGGTATTCTAGTTTCCTACATATGACAGATATAGCTTTGCTACTTTAACACTCTGCTCTGCTTTTCTTATCTTTGGCTTTCACAACTTCTCCAATCACAAATGACCTTCTATAAGTACTTCTTCAAAATACATCAACATGTCAGCTTTAGGAAACCTTTTACCATCTATCTTGATCACTTAACTAAGCACGCAACCCTTCATTAAGTTGGCGCAACATTAATTATAACTGCTTTACTCAAACTAAACAGACGCGTCTCTTCACACAGTTTGCTCCACCAAATTAGCTCTAGGGAGGAGAGATAAGCAGGGGGAATTGGACCTGCTACGAGAGGCGACCTGGGCAATAGAGGCCCAGTATAATAAACAGGCTCAGAAGTTGAAGGAGGAAAGAGAAAACAATGAGAATCTCCTCAGACTTCTGATAGAACTTATACAGCCCCTGGCCGAGATCCATCCAGAATCTTCCACCTCCAGACTACTACTTGCACAAGGTGACGTGGATACTCTAAGGGCCATGAAGAAGAAGAACAAGACTGTGGAAAGGTGGATCACCGAGTAGATAATGGTCGTAAGGCAATTTTTAGTGGTATTGGTCCCGGATCTTTACGAGATCAACAATCTTTTGAATCAAGTGAACGTCTCCACTACCCTATGGGAGGAAGATTTAGAAAAATATGAGGGATGGAAGATCGGGTTGGATGAAGTCTTCAAATCCAGGGAAGAAGTCGTCACAGAGACAGGAATTTTGGGGGAAGAATCATTCGAGTCCCTTCAGGCCTAGTACTCCAAACTTGGCCTCAAGATCAAGGTATCCAAGAAACTGGTTAAGGCCCTGCGAGAGAAAGTAATGATGGTCCGGTATCCTTTGGGCCTAATTAAAGCATTTGTTGTAAAGGTGTCACAAGTCGACCCCTTCACCAGTGGAACGTGTGCCCTGGGGGACTATATCTTCAGTAAGTATGATGAGCTAATGGAGTCCCTATATCAGTCTGTTGGGGACTTTGATGGAGGAAGGTTATCAAGACTGTCTAAGATGATGCTCCAGGCTCATGACGCCATAAAAATAGTAGATGAATTCTGGAACGGGGCCGGAGAAGTTGAGGAAAAGTTTGAAGTTGTCTGCGACCGGTGTAATAGCATTAAAGACATAGATGAGGACAACATCAGCCAAGTCTTGGAGGCATTTAAGAACAACAAGGAGCAATAAAATTCTCTGGATTCTGGGGTTTATCACCAACAGGGTACATTATTTTACATTCATTATTCTTTTAGCGTAAGCTCCCGGATCCTAGAGTCACGGATCCAACAGTTTTGTATTCTTCTGATGACCCGCATCCAGGTTCCCCAGAGCCGACCGGTCATTATAACAAAGTTAATAAGGGTGTCAGAAAGTAGGTGACCCCAGCAAGACACATCGGCTCAAAGGATAATCCTCACAGATGGTCTTCTCAAGGAGCCGCTCCAGCATTAAACACTTGGCACATCGAACATAGCGAGCCACTTTTGCATTGATGAGGCATGTAGCCTCGAGCTCCGGAGAGATCATATTTCTTCTTTTCTCCCTCCAGCACTCTTCTCGATGTTGATTCTTCCATACATCTCTTCTTGTCTTATTCTTCTAACATATCAGACCTTTGTTCTTCTCGAGGTTGTTGTAAAGTGGTGCAGGTAGTACCGACCACCAAATATTGTATTTTATTGTTGAGTTTACAGCTAGATTAGGTTAGTTTTAGGGAAACCTTTGTGTATAAATAATAAGTCCGACCTCATTCCAAGGGTTGGCGAAATTGATGATTTTACAGTCCATAGAAATAGCATTTCAACACTTTAATTTGTTGTAGTTTCAGATCTCAATGCTTAGTAGTTCTTAGTAGTTCTTAGTAGATAGATGATCCCTTGGAGCTGTTAATGTACACACTAGTGATGCTGGAAAACCATTAATGAAGAAGGAAGGATTCTCGCAATGCTATTGTTGGGTTTCTGATCTTTAAGTTAATACTCTTTTATGTTGTATGTTTCTGATGTCCCTTGCTCTAATTTTTTAAGTAGATTAACGACCTTTTTTCCCTTCTCTATTGAATATGTATGAACTGATGGTTCTGTATGCATTCAGTATTTAGTGTAGTATGTTAGAGCATGGTTGATGTTTTTAATGTATTGGCATAACTATAAGTAGAATGAATACTCTCTAACCCTGTCATATCTTTTGAAGTTTCTTTGATAATCCAAGTGCTTGCAGGAAACCTCCTACTTACCGAAATCCCCAGAGAAGATGAGCCAAGAAAACCAACTATCCCCCCCAAACAAAATAGTCACACTCCCAACTTAGCTCCCGCACTGTTGAGACCCGACTCTCAGGTGCTTGAAGGTTTGGAGAATTTATTCCCCGGATAGCCTTTACAGGCGAAGTTGGCCAGTACCCCGGTACCCGGTGACAACTTACCTTTGTTGGCAGACCGGTCACAAAGTCTCGTCAACACCTACCACCTTATCGTATCCTCCACCTCATAATAACTGGAGCTACAGGTGAAGTAATGTTGGTCAAAGGGAAAGGCCTATGACTAGCCCACCATGCATCAAACTATGGTATGGTACCGACATCTCTCAAATCAGATCTTCATGTCCATCAGAGTGGTCTCAGACCTTGAAACTCTATATATGTTTCATGGGTGGGAACAACTGGACCCCACATTGCCATATCTGTGGATATCCTAGAAAATAAGGAATAGGAATCGCTTACGTCACGCCTCTCCCCAAAGTGTCACAAAACCTTCTCAAGGTTATGCATGTTGATCATATGGGTGTGATCTGTGTTATGCCCTATTAGGTAACATCTCTTCCTACGCAATGGAAAATGAACCCCTAACCTACCCAAAGTGGATGTGTTGTTCATATTTTCTCTTTTTAGCATGTATATTAACTTAGGCCTAGTTAGGGTTGCAAAAGGTTTTTTAGTTAGGGTTGCAAGAGTTTTGATACTTATATTTCTGATTTTCTGTGTACTCTTGTCTCACTAGGCTACAACAAGATTGAAACTAACCTTCCAGATAATGAGACTATTCGTATTTGTTCAGATTCAAAAGATAAAGAAGTTCAAGATATGATGTTGAGTATTGATTGGGATAGTTGTGTTGACTATGAATCTTTTTCTGATTCTCAATCATTCACTGAACCATTCCATGATGAACTTTCAGTTACTCAACATATGCTATTATATGATGAATGTTTTGATATGTCCTCCCTCCAACAGATAGGTTAGTGGTTTATATAAAGATAATATTTTGCAGGTGAATTCTTTAGATAATTCTGATATGGATACACAAACTACTAACAAGATTCAAAGAGATTTTTCCTTTGAAGAGAAGAATATGGATCATGACATGGAGTTTCCATGTTTTGATAGTGATGGTGCTGAATCTTTTTCTTATTCTATTCCTGATTTGTCTCCTCTTACAAAAGGTCAAAATGATTTACAGATGATCCCTAATATTTATGATGAGCCTAACTTTGATGTTTCTCAGATAGTTGTCTCCTATCCTATGTGGAATGGGCTAGATCATGTGCCCATTGATGAGCGTCCTCAATGTTTGCATAAAGTTCAAAATGAGAGTGTTTCCTTTGATATGCAAACAACTAATGCAAGTAGATCCAATAATGACTCCAGCTATATGGCAAAGTATAAGTATTTTTCTCAACTGGATGATGGTGTTTCCCCAAGATGTGGCATTGAGTCTGACAATGCTAGTTATTGCATTAGATCTCATTTTTTGATTGATGAATGCAATATATATATATATA
>MU223628.1:3974821-3989518 GCA_018584345.1 Thuja plicata
TTGAAATATTTCAAATTTGTGAAGATGATGATCTTCTGTGTATAGGTTACTATTTCAAGATGACGATCTTGACAATAGTAACCAGGCTTCAAGATTGGCTCCCATAAGGGTTTGTCTCGGATAGGTCAGGACATCTTGTTGCTTATGTTATCGCCTGTTGTGTAACAATTGTTAGGATAGACTCCTGAAAGGGGTTGTTCCGGATAGGTCCGGACATCTTAACATTTATATTGTTACCGTGTGTGATAACTTATCATGATTAACATTTTAAGAATGTTTAGATTGGGCCATATATCATGATATGAAAATTCTACAAATCTATTAAACTCTCTCTCAAGAGGGAGTGTTAACATATTGTTCGTTCGTGTTTAACTATGCATATATTATATATATATGTATATATATAATATTAATAATAATTGTTAATATATATATTTCTCTGATAAATATATATTGGAACGAACTCATATTCACTAACTATGTTTGCTATATTCGTAGTTACACGCTGTCACACTTATTCCATCATCATTCATACATCCTACAAAATTATTTTAACATACAAATATCCTCCACAACATACAACCATAAAAATTAGGTCGGCCTTATCGGATGAAATGAGCAGGACGCAATATGTCAGCTAAAAAACCTATCTTCAAAGCTTTGCGGAAGGAAACCAAGGCACGTGAATCAACACAAGAAGTTGGAACAACCTCCAAGCACTCTAACAACACAGTCTCAAAATACTTTGGTCGGTCTGCAACATTAAACAAGTCAAGCAATCCAACTGTTCAATCTTAATTTACCACATGGACCACCAAAAAAATGTGCGGCTCGTAACATATCATCGCTTGTCATCAACGAATCATATTTGAAGTTGCATGTCATATCGACACAAATTTATTACTGGTGGCAAAATGTAAGGCATTCCAAAAATAGATACGAGTTGTCTCTGTACAAACTAACACTCTATTATTCACCATTTAATATGTTGAAGGATTTGAGCACTTGAAACTTGGAATGTACCTTCCCTAGAGATCCATAAGAAACATACTAGAATCACAAACCAAGATATTATGATGTTGAGCATTGCAAATAAAAATACAATTACTCTGTTATGCCTTAGCCATTAACTCATACAAGTACTCAGACATCACACCAATGTTTTGGAATAGATTTTAATGATTGATACCGCATCTCCAACTTAGGTTGACATTAATGACAACATTACATATATATTGTCAACAAACTCTTTCTTTGTCATTGATAGAAATACTTGTATAATCTCTACAACAACTCTACTCATACGAACAAAATTGTCTTACCCGCAATTATAGACCACTCGATTTAATGGAAGCAAGATGACTAATAAATGACTTTAATTTGTGACCAAATTGCTTTCTATTCTTTTCGTGTCGAGGCTAGCATGTTATTATGACATTCAATATTCAATAGAAGAACTTTGGCCTCTTTCATAGAATTATTGGCAAGTTCGATGTGTTGTCATTGATGTCAACATGTCTATTATGTTGGTTGGATGTGTTGTCATTGATGTCAACATGTCTACTGTGCAGCTTGAATGTTTTTGATATCCGTTATACAGTTTGTATGTCCAATATGCACTTTTGCCAGTATCGCAAAATGTTGAGATGAATGGTGAAGGAATGTTACTAAAGATGACAAGTCGTGCACCTCATGGGATGATGTAGACATTGTCTTACATGGTTCATGTCAAATTTGAGTTTCTAACATGATGATTTGATCAAGTTATGGTGTCATAGATGAAGACTAGTTATTTTAGTATTTGCCAATGTAACAAAGTTGCAGAGAATGACTTTGCGCACGTACTCAAGGAGAGATCTTTGGTTGCGCAACTGGGAATGTGTCAAGGACATAACAATGTGTCTACCATTCAAAGGGTTTGTGATTCTGATTGTCCACAAGGTATTTGCAAGTATTTCAGTTCAGGGTAACCGTGTTCTTGAGGTTTACATGAGATTATGTGCTTGATGAGTTGGCAGCTTAAATTGATCAAGGTGACCAAGTTCAATGAATTTGAAGATGTTTTTATGTTCTTATCGGACATGTCATGAAAAGTTGATAAAACAATTTATGAGAGATCAATAAAATGTTTTAGGGTTATTATTATGATCTCGAGGTGTTTGTGAAGGATCTAAGCAATGTTTGGAAATCGCATTGTGATCCTGATGGTTGATTTTGGCGCTAAGAATTGAAAGTTTAAGTATTAGATTTTGGTGACCAAGTTCTTGATAAATATGATGATTTAGGGTTTGATTTGTGTTGACATGTGTGTGCGCCAATGTTGGGAAAATCGCAGAAGGAAGAGGTTTCTAGTGAAGCACTTTTACATGTCTAATGGAGGCTAGATTGCTCATCTGTGTTTGACAGAAAGAATTGCGGCAAGGGATCTGACTGTACTTAAATGGAATTGACCAAGGCATAAACAAATGCTATCATACAATACATGAATTCTCAAATTGGTGTTTGAATTGTTATTGTAAGTTAGTGAGACTTCCTTAGGATTGTATCCCAAGGCAAATTGAGTACTGAACTCTACCAAGTGTGCTTGAATGCATGTGCATTCCCCATATTGTAATAAGTCCATACTTCTAACAAGGTACTAGTCTTATTTTGGGTTTCATCCCCACTATGGTTTTCATCCTAGTTTGGGTTTCCATGATAAAAATCTATGTTATGTGGTGTTGATGTTTTCTGATTTGTGTTTACATACTTTACATTTTACAAATCAGTAATAAAATGTGTTGAATGGTTTGAAGATTTAAGTGTTTTAGGAGCAACTGATTCACCCCCCCCCAGTTGCTTGTTGCCTTTTTCCTTCAAGAGTTTGGGGATTTTATCTTCTCATCTATCTTCACCTATTCATTAAGTAATTTCAGAAAATTAATGAGCTATAAAGATCAATAATATCTCTTAATTGATTGTACTACATCTTGATCCACTCCTTTTGTTCTACTACCAAGGACATCTGTAGGTAGAGTGTCTCTATATGTATCCTTATTGTATGAACCTTGTCCTTTTTTAGATCTAAATCTCTTATCTGTAAAATTTGAGAGTCAATAGAATCAATCTAATTCTTTATCCTCTTAGTGGATACGGCTACAAAACCGATAAATTTTAATGACATCACTGCACACATTTATTAAAATCTTTTAGGTTGTCCTACAACTTTTTATGCACAATTGAACATCCATCCATGGTATCTTGTAGCCTCTTTTCTTTCATCCCTTTCTTCGCTTCTTTCTCTGCATTTGCTTTTATGTTAGAAGCATGGTCTTTGAAAGAATCTACAACCAGTTTCAACTATTGTACATTTGGCAAGGAAGAGACAATGTTTAGTGGCAGAAGGCCTTTGTGCATGACCTTAATTGCCTCATCCACGAGTTCAGAACTCTGGATATGTGATTGAAGGAATCCGTTTTGAGTAGAATGGTGGAGAATATCACTAAGATGCACCTTTTGAGGAGGGGAAAGATTGCCTAGGTCCATTTGACCTTGTTGCATTAACACTCGCAAAGCCTCTATCGTGACCACTCATTCACACCCCACCTACAAAATCAGAAGGTTTGTGAATGAATCACTAGAGGGTCTAGAGGATTCACTTGTCTGCTTCTCTTGTTTTTGCTTGTCAGAACTCTTTTCTACAACCCTTTCTACATCCGAACTCTTTTCCAAAACCTTCTTAGGCATATTTCTCACCATTATGTTCTCTAGAACACTCTTCTTTGTCTCCTATATTATCATGTTTGGAATATATGAATCTACTAGATCTTCTACTTCTGGAGGAGTATTTTCTTTAGCCTTCTTTAGATTTGCAAGGACTTCAACTATCTTTTCTTCTGTATTCTTTATTATTCTACTAATGTCATATGAGTCTTTTCCTGTAAGATTATTAACTCTTTCCTCTGTTCTAAGTCTCTTTCCAAGTACTTCGGAAATTTTCACTTTGTCTTCATGTAACATGGTGGCACAAATCTTATCCAACGCTTGTTTCTGGATCTAACCTTCTATAGATATTTCATTCTATCACTTATCACTCAATGCATCTCTAAGATCCTTTGGTATCTTTTGTAGGATCTCATCACAACCCACATTAAAGTTCAACATGTATCAAATAATAGCCTTCTTAATTGTAGCCTTGTCTTCTAGACGAGCATCATGATACAAATTTGTAATCTCCTCAAGTGAGTCATGCCTAGCAATGATATTTACAATACTCTAAATATCTAAGGGCATCTATGTGGTAGCAACCAGACGAGTATACTTAGGTTTCTTATTTCCTTTTCCTTCTACTTTTTCTGCAATAGTCTCTATCAGAGAGAATTTGGTCGTCTTCTTTAAAAGTGGTTACACATATTCTTCTACCTCTTTTCTTTAAAATATAGTTTTCCTTTTTTCTTCATCTTTCCCATCATCATCATCATCTTTCGTCTTGATTGTTTTTCTTTTTTGCTTTGACTTTAAGCCTTAGGCCTTCTTACCAATAAATTTCTTTTTGACAGTAGTTTCAGAGGAACTCTTCTTCAGAGTAGGTGGGGTAAGAGATTTTTGTGGAGTAAAATTAGTGATAGAAGCTAACCTGGTGGGTTTTTTATATACTTGTCTTGAGATACCTTCGTCAAGCTCAAAACCTTTCTGAAAGTTTGTAATACTCGTCGTAAACCTATTTCCTTGAACAAATTGTCTATTTCTTTATCATGCTTTTTCTCATCTTTTTCTTAATGATTTTGTCCATTACCTCATCTGCATAAGAAATATCTTCACATTTAGATCATTACGCATATGTAGGAACATGCCAATATTTTTCTATATATCCAGAGCTATAACTTCATATAGAAAAGCAACGAACATATTATCTGTATAGCCTCTAAATAAAAGTGGTTAGAATGTCCAAGAAGAATGTGACTTCATCCATATATGTCCACACCAAATCTCTAGGAAATGTTTCCTTGCATTGTATTTCCATTTGAAATTTCCTAAAGAAACCATAAAAAAGTTGTTATATGCAGTTGTGTTATCTCTAAAACTTCTTATATGTGCTTTTATTTGAGATGCGATAGGAGAAAACATATTCTACTGAGTAGTGTTGTAAATTGCACCCCTATACAATTTCTTGCTAACCTAGGCCCTATTTTAGCTTCTATGGCATCCTGTACCCATTCTAGAAATCATTGCTCAAATCCACATTAAAATCTTCCATCTCCTCTACATTTTGTACCCTAGGTTCCAATTTTATCCAGCATTGGAGGGCACAACTTGCCTTGGGTGACTTGCTCCCCAATGTTTGAACCCAAATTTTAAACAGTTTAACAGTTAACCTTTGGGAGTGGGAATTGTAAACCTTTGTTTGCTTGCTCCAAAATTAATAGCCTAAAATGATAGGGAAAGGTATAAAAGCAAGATTCCCTTCCTCATTATGACATTCACAATCAATCTATCAATTCATTCAAACACTCAAGAATTTAAGGATTTAAGCTTCCACCATTCAAAGCATCTAGTCCCGCCATATTTTTCAGATTGAGCATTTTGGAAATCTTCAACATCCTTCATACAAGCATGCGTTCATTATTTTCCTTTTTATCACGTGGAGGCTTGTTATTGTAACAAAAAAAATTATCACATTTAAAGAGCATTCATCAACAATGTATAAAAAATCTTATTTTCTTAGATCTAGCCTTTGCTACATATCAACACACTTTTAATTACATTTCTATTTATTTAAATTTCATTGTTGATTCCAAAATCGGGGTTTGACCATGGCAAACTAATTTCTACCCAACATTTTCCTCCCTTTTTTGTTAGGCAGACACATGGGTAAAGCTACATATTGCGAATCCAAAGATATATAGTCTGTAGGTTGTTTCCTTAGACATTGCCAAGACCAGGTCACCCCTGCTAACCTAGTCCTAGGAGTAGGTTGCCCCAATCAAATCAGTCCCTTTGCTTTGCCTAAAATTTGGATTGTAGGTCAATTAAAGTTTGTACTGATAGAAACAATGCAACACACATACCTACGAGCACGCAGGGGGGGTGAATCAGTTGTGTCTCAAATCTCAAATACCTTAACAAACTCTTAACCTTAAACCTTAGAGCTGAATGATGAACATTGAAACAAAGATCACAACCCGGTGAGGATCAAACCCACAAGATGATATACTTTGTTAGAAGCACTTTACCTAGTTATAGATATTACAAAGGGAATGCACATGCATTTAGGCACACTGCCTAGAGCTCACTACTCAAATACAATAAGGGCTATACCCAAAGGAAGGCTCATTGCCTTACAACAATCTTAGATAATAATCCATAGTGGACAACACTCCACAATTCATGAACTGACTGTTAGCATGTTAAATATGCCTATATAGTTCCACTAAAGTACATATTACATGAGATCACTGCCTCAATTGTAGATTCCACTCATACCTCTTCGCACCGTCTCTCATACACACATACACACAGATTGACTTCTTTGCAATTTTAAATTGATACATCTCTTTATACAATTCATCAATCTTAATCCTCAAGGTCGGCCAAACACCTAATTACAAATATTTAATCAAATATAACACAATCTTCAATGTGATCCAAAGCATCTCAATTAAGACGTAGCAACGACCAAAAACTTTATCCTTGAACATGCTAGAACTCCAAAAATCATGCTTCGACATTGGCAACACGTTACACCATCACAGCGGCAGAGAGCATGAATAACCGGAGTACGCCTCAAGAAAACTACCAAATGCGATCACACCAATCAATGCGATCTAGCAAAACGAATAAAATACAATCTAGAAACATCAACAAGTACCATGAAATGTAAATGCCGCAGTAACAACCAAAACAATTGTCTCAAAACTCAACATCAACTGTGCATTGTTCATCTGGAACACCAACAGGAACTTCTTTCACACAAAAAAGAATATCTTACGATCCTTCAAATAATGAACTAGACAAGTTGAGGACACATTCATTTCCTAAATACAACACCAGGTCAGCAACCAGAAATATTGAGTAACCGATCCACACCGAACCAAAAACTATAACACTGGCTCTTCCTTAACAACCAAAATATCAGTCTTTGATCAAACATCCATAGCTCACTCAAATCATACTGCTAACCTCTGTAAATTGGTTTAAGTCAACTACAACTTCACTAAAACCAACTGTGCATGCACAACATGTGATCTTCAACACAATAGTCATACCGACCCATTCATATCACTAAACCTCAGAGGAACAACATAGGAACACTATCTCAAACATTAGAAATATGTTCACATGAATGTCGGTACATATATGCATGATATTCCAACACGTACTTCGTGGATATTCTGCTAGAATTCACCTATCAATTTTTTGTTTGCCTATATATGTATAGTCATCTTTTCTCCTAATCTTGACCTAGCCTCTTCATTCATTTTCCACAATTGCATATTCACCTTTCACTCCATGACAAAGGATTACCAAATTCACCTTGTGCCAAAATCTCCTTATCTTGACCTAGCCTCTTCAATCATTTTCCACAATTGCATATTCATCTTCCACTCCACGATGAAGGATTACCAAATTCACCTTGTTCCAAAGAATCCTTTAGCCAGGTGAATCATTTTTCTTTCAAAGACAACAAAATAAGAGATAGGCCTAAGCTTCTTAGTTCACTCATACTAGGTACTGAACCCTATCTCCCCATATTACACATTGGTTATTTGCTACTATCTCCCCATATTACACATTGGTTATCTTTAATAGCAAATAACTGATTCAAGAATAGAAATCTAAACATATAATGAGTGATCCAAATCTGAATAATTTTTTTTATTTTCTTAGTCCTCTCTCCGTTGTCCAAGAGTTTCTACCTCAACAACTCACACAAATAAATGTTAGCACCCTCCATCACCATTTGGTAAGCCATATAAACAGTGGCATTTTTGGAACCCTCACGATTCTAGAAATCGATTTTTTATGCAATACCCTTTGTTACATATTGAGTACCAAGATCCATGATATCATCTACAATCATGCTCCTATTGTCAAACCATGAGTTGTTTAGCTCAATAAACTTGAAATTCATCACTGATTTCAAAACTAGGAACAAGTCCGAAAGTGCACAATCCTATCAATATCCTGATTGCATCCTTGGTAATCTTATGGGGCCTATCGAAATACATCACATTATCAGGAATTTTAATCAAAATTATTCTTATCCATTCGTGCTCATAGCTGAAATCGTAAAAATCAATCCAGATTTCGAAACCATTCTTTGGAATATGATTGTAAATATGGCTATTGATCTTTGCACAACACTACTCTTCAAGTGCAAAACTAAATGTGATGGTAGGTGAAAATATTTAAAACGTTGATCTTCTGTAAGAACGCCGACCTTAAAAGTCTCTACAAGTCTCCGTAAAGACTTGAAATGCTACGAAATTTTCTTTAATACCTTTGTCATGGTGAAGACTATCTATCATATCAACCTTAAACGGGGTTTGAGAGTTTTCCAGTTAAAATTCCCCCTTAGACAATATTATTTTGTTAAATTTTCATAAGAACTATGTGGACTACCATTAGGTACAGACTTATCCTTCGCCTTATTTTCTTCCTTATTATTTGATTTCTTGACTCATGTCTTCTCCATCTTCTCCCTTTCTTGTTTTACATCTCTTTTTTATGGACCAAAAGTACTTACGTTCCTCCCTCAAAAAAATCTAAAAATGTATCTAGGTGTTTGTTGCAATTGTAAGGAGTAGAATTTTGTTGTGGACCATTTCACTTTTTTAGATCTGCACTTAACCATCCTATAACCAAATTTGTTCAAAATATAATAATAATTATTAAAAGATTAAGCATTCCTACCACTATATATATTTAGGAAATCATATATCATCATTCCACTTTTGCACTCATTAGCTTTGTGTCCAAACTTGTACCAAGCATGACCATAGTTCAAAAATTCACCAAGGCCGAAAAAAAAACTAAGTGAAAACTTGGCTAAAACTCTACAAAAAGCTTTGCAACATAACAATCTGCTTAAATTTAACTAGAAATGTATTCTTTTTACAAAATTAAATAGGGAGATGTATCCAATGAGTTAATAAATCAGTGCATTTTAGAAATAAGCTGATTTTAGATATATTTAATTGATTAAAATGCAAAATGACATCCACATGAGGAATGCTAATGATTACTAGCCTAACAGTCTAAAGCAAAATTTAAACAGCAAATTATTTTTATAAATCTGAATGTAAATGCAACATCAAAATATGATACATCTTCCTCTTTTTAGCACTAGTAAAAACTAGGAGAGATGCATAACTAGAGGGTCTAGTCCTAGAAGTCCACTGTAGTTGTGCCTCCTTGCTTGAAATGACAAGTTGTAGCGCAATTGTCATCCTCGACGCACATTCTACAATTACTGCAAATGACTCCTCCACATCATCCGAAAACTCCTCATTCTCCTCAATATCATCGAATGTGAATCCAAATCCACCCCATCCTCCTCCATAGATCACCTCTCCAAATCATAAATGTCTTCCTCTACAAACAATAGAGGTTGCTCTTGCACTGCCCAAATATAATACAAGAAAATAAATTTATCATTGAAAGATTGAGAATAACTAGTTTGAGCAAGAACTGATTTCGTGAGCTTCTTATTTCGGACTAGACTAAAGTTTTTATGATCCTTTTTTTCTTGAATTCATCCTTGGACCTTTTCTTTGCCTTTACGATCTCTACAGTAGGTTTTTTTAGAACTTTACCCTTTTTCAAAACCAATACCACACTTGTAATTAGGTTTTTTTTGAAAGCTGATAATTTCATCAAGCAATTCATTGCCACCTTTGTGTTTCTTCCTTTGTCAATTTGTTCTTTTGCATTTTTTAATTCCTTCATCAAGGTAACAATATCTTCCTCAAGCTTATTGCATTCAACTAACTTGTCTTGCAGCTTAGTTTCCAGACAATCAGCAATCTTCTTTCCTTCTACAACTTGAATATTAGATTGACTATGCCATCTTCTACACTCTTAAGCTTATCTTGATATTTTCCACATTGAGGTCTAGAATCCTTTAAATAATCAGTTAATTCATCACACATACAAAAGTAAATAACAGGAAAAAAATATGCAACATATAAGAACAAGATTTTTATGTGAAAAACCCAAGGGAAAAATAGTGCAACGATATCCAACTCGCACTATATGAAAACAATTTTATAAAGTTTGTTTTGGGCTCTCTCCTAAGGAAGCTCACTACTGACTTGTAGGCTAAGGCACATTTCCTAAGGGTAAGATACAAAGGACTTGCGAACAAAAGATTACCTCTATATAGCAACAAAAAATATGATATTATTACAAATAATACATTTGGTGAACTACATAAGAGGCATCACAGAAATGTTGATTACAATTCTCTGTTCTATCCATTAAAAAATGACTTCATCAATATTTTTAAATGCATTCTTTGATTTTTTTTGCTATATTTGGATTTACGAACCTTCACACTTATTCTATCATCATCTATACATCCTAAAAAATTATTTAAATATAAATATTATCGTCAACATATTGTTGGTTTCTAAAAAGGTTTTATCCTTCAAAAGCTACCAATATACAAGAAATTTAAATTCTACAGAGTTTCTAATTCCAATGATCAAATCCGTATGAATGACTAGACCAACTGACAGGTACTACAAACCCCCCCTAAACTACAAACTCTCCCTACATTTTTGGCTCTGGAAAACCAAGGCGGGTACACCTAAATTCAGTACAAGACTATCCTCTCTACACATCCCTGAACTTGATTAAACATATTATCTCATTGAGAGACTCAATAATTACAAGAAAATACTATGAGCGAGCTAATTACTCATTAATATTCAATTGTCATGGAGCATGAAATTCATATACCACGAAGAAACTGAAAATGAAAAATATTTTATCAAAAAGATGGTATAATCAGATACCCTAGTCCACAAGATAACAACTGTAGCACACTTAGATCAGTGTCTTATCCATTGGGAAATAAACTACTTTGTAAAATTTTAAAAATTCAATTCCTCAATCATCATCATCAAGCACTATTGTACCACCACGAGTCCCTATTCTTGATTGTGGTACTAACTTGCCTTCTCAATTGAATGCATGTCTCAGTGATGAACGGAGTACTTTGGATGAAACCGACCCTATCCACTTTATATTCCAAAGATTTCATTCACGCCTTCTATTGAGGATGATCATTCTTCTATATTGCAGGATAGTGTGAACATTGTCAACTATGTCGATAATATTGATCCTCCTGCTTTTGAGGAGTTGCAATTACGTTGTGGCCCAACATTCAATATTCTTTCTAGGCATGGGTATAAAGGAAAAGGGTCTTGGACACATAGAACAAGCACACCCTTCTTCGATGGGTTTAGACTACAAATTTTCTCCTTTATCTTCATTTACTCCCCCATTAACTAAAATTTCAATGTCTACTTCATGTGAGTTGTCAAACCTTCCTTCACAAGAGAAAAGGTCGCTTCCTTCTCCTCATTCTTTATCTAAAAAAGAGCATATGTAAGAAGCTCCATGATATGAAAGACCTTGAGAGATACCTCTAATCAATCAATAAGGTTTACCTCTATTCTATCCTTTCTGCATGTCTATTTTAAAATTGTATCTTATCTATTTTCCTTTACGGGGGACAATCCACTATCTTATCTCATTTTCATTTGTGGGAGCCAATCCACTATCTATTGTGTCTACCTTTGTGGGGGCGAACCCACTATCTATTGTGTCTGGGTCTGTGGAGCAAATCCACTATCTTACTAAGTTGTGCTCTATCGTATGCCTATATAGCTTAATTTTATGCGTACCAGCATGATTTAAGCTTTCGTATCACATGCCTATCTAGCATTCGATATGCATGTCGGCACACCATCTAAAGCCTCCCTACCACATGCCTATCTAGCATTCGCTATGCATGTCATGGCACAATCAATATTACCATTATTGGATGATATTAGTTTTGGTTACTGATCATGCTATTGATATTCATGTTTTGTCACTGATGTCAACATATATTTCTATGGAGAAGACAGACTAGCTATTTAACTAGAAGGAGTGTACGGACACTGTACCGATGATTCAGAACGATCGAAGTTAGATTTATGCAGAAGGATGTGTGCTGACCTTATCCCTAAGGTCGCTTGGCTTTATGTTACATATTCTGGATGTTACAATTGATTTAGTGAAGACTAGTTTTCTAGACTGTAACTGTGATTCTGGACAGGGCAGGTCTCTATGTTTTGGGTATATCTTTCTGGCAAAGATATTTCAGAACTTGCAAGCTTACTGATGGAGAGCAGACATATGATAGAGTAATGGGTTGAGTTCAATTGTTGATTAGATACTGATGACATCAGCTGTGGCGTGTATTCTACAGAAGACATATTTCCTGGCCGACTTCAGACATGTAGCATGTGAAATTAATTGTGAGTACGAATTACGGATGTGGAAGTATATGTAATAGATTGCAAATGTTTTATACTTGTTATAGATACCGTGCGTATCTTAGCAAGGGGCTATGTAATATTTGTATGATGGAAAGCCTTAATTGGCCAACCTAGTTAATTATATATAAGGAAAGCTTAACTAGCCAACCTAATAAATTATTGTAAGAGGGTATATATGAATGATAAATTCTTGTGGAGAATGGTGATAGAGAAAGATAAAGAAATAGAAGTGTGGAAGATGTGAAGCTTGTTGACTGTTGGATACAAGCAGAGTTGATACTTCATTGGAACTGACCAAGCAAAGATAGTTGCTATCAGACAGTTCACTGGAATGTGTATTTGCTTTATACACTGGGTCTTTCTCCTAACAAGGCTTGTGTACTGTAATGGTGTAACAAGCGCCTAACAGGGCTAATATCTTTTAACAGGGATACTATACTCTCAGTACATTATTTGTGGGTGTTAATTCTCACCGGTGTTTTACCTTTAATAGTGTTTCCTCGACAACAAATATTGTGGTATGGTATTGGCTATTACTGTGTTATCATTTACATTTGCAGATTTGGTTTATAAAGTATAAAGTTTAATAATCTAGATTACAACTGATTCACCCCCCCTCTCAGTTGTTTTGTGGACTGTTATTCCTAACAATTGGTATCAGAGATATTGGTACTCAGACAAAAATTTTAACAGCTTGAGGTGATCTTGAAGATGACTTACTATAGGAAGGATAGTCCAAAGTTTGATCCTGAAAACTTTGACAGTTGGCAAAACAAGATGAGAACACATTTGCTATGTTTGGGAATTGATTACTAGATGATAAAAAAGAAAAAAGAAAAGGTAGCGACTGAGGATTAATTAGAGAAAGCAAATGAAGATCAAAAGAAGCTTTTCTCATGCAAAAGAAGCTATTCTCATACTATCAGAAGGAGAATTTACTGAAGTAAAGGACTTGGACTCTGCATATGAAATATGGACAAGACTGGAAGCACTACATGTTGGAGACAAGTTTACAAACCAAGCAAAGTTACAAAACTAGAAGACAAATATGGAATCACTGAAGATGAGTGAGGATGAGAACATCAGAGCATATGCACAGAGAATTACTGAGGTAATTAACGGTATTAGGAACTCTGGAGGAACTTACAGTTAGGAAGAGGTGATTGCAAAGATACTCAGATCTTTGACACCTGCATATAGAACCAAGGTTCAGGCTATAGGGGAGATCATACCTTTGACACCGAACTTCACCATAGAAATGTTGATTGGCAAGCTAACTACATTTGAAGCCGCAAAATTGGGAGATACTTTACCTAAGGTTGAGTCAGCATTCAAAGCAACCGTGCACAAAAGCAAAAGAGTCTTACCTGGAAATGCACGTACGAGAAGTAATGACCTAAGAGAAATACTTGGAGCTTATGTTTATGAATGGGAACAGATACATGAAGAAGAAAGAAAGCTAGATGAAATCGTTGCACTGATTGCCAGAAGAGAAACGAGAGGTAGGGGTAAGTTTGAAGGCAAATTACCTTTGAAATGTTTTTAATGCAACAAGATCAGTCATTTTGCATCTAGATGTCCTACAAGAATTCCAAAGCACAAACCTAAGTTTTTCAAGTCTATGTTCTCAAAGGATAAGGAATGTTATTATTCTAGTGAAGGTATATCTGATGATGAAGACGGTGACTTTGATAAAATTGGATTTATTGCTATTAAAGATGATGAAACTATGCATGAAGAAAAAGCATTAGCATCCCGAGTTGAAAAGAAATGTGAATGGGTCATAGATATTGGTTGTTCACATCATATGATTGGAGATAAAAAATAAGTTTGTGAATTTAAAAAGACATGATGGTGGTGTTTTGTAATGTCCCCTTTTTCGTGAGCAATGGAGTTCAAAGGAATTAGCCTATTCCAGATCCTTGTAGGCTAATGGGACTTGATAAGAGGACCGTGAGGCAGTTTCCCAGTTGCTTGGTTGGCTCATTTCTTGGTCATATGAAGGTTTTCTTATTATCACCATGGATGTTTCTAATTTTTGAAACCTTATTTTATGTTATAATGTTATATTGCACTTTAGGAGTTGGGTTATATTTTATAATTATAAAGTGCAATATTAAAATAATAAAATAATATTATAATATTCCTTCTAGAAGGTGACTTGAGA
>MU223628.1:4024991-4045119 GCA_018584345.1 Thuja plicata
AATATTGTTTTATTTGAATTCAATTGTTTTATTTCTCTTTAAAGCACAATTAATTCAAAGTTTCTATTTCTGAATAGAAATAAGATTTTTGATAGAATATTCAATTAATTAAATAAATATGACCTCATAATNNNTTTTTCTCAATTATCTGAATATTAAATTCAAATATTTGAAAAGAGGATATTTATTTAATAATTAAATATTATTTAATTCCTTTTTTATGTGTCTCAGCTAAAGAGGGTGAATTTAATTTAATTAAAGTACTAGGACTTTATTAATTAAATTAATTCGATCATAGGGTTTGTTTAGCCAAATAGATATTTAGGAATCAATTATGATGTATGATTAATACAGATTTAGGATTGTCTGCATTTGACACTCAGGTCAAGTAGAGTCAGTGAATAACTCAGAATTTGCCTAGTACAATAGGACTTTGATGATTCAGAAGAACAACAAATGCAACAAAATTGGTTAGAGTTGCAAGATGCCAATTTTGGGGTGTTACAGTGGTGAGTTTAGGACTTCGATGTGTGTTCTCAATTCGAGTAGTTCGTTATTTGGATGCTGGCAAGTTATTTTTCTTTAACGGAAGTAGTTGTTGATTAGTGTTCATGATGAATAGTGTAGACATGAGTACGAATTATGAGACAAAGTTGCTCTTCTTTATGTTGTGGTATTTCAATGTGCTTGGTAATGTTTCCAAATTATTTCTTATTTGTTTTATTGAATCACATTGAGTTATGTAATCAGAATTGGATAATTTTATGTGGTGTGTTCATGTTCAAAAATGTTCTTGGCCAACTTGGTGGCGTAGCGTGTTGCGATGGATCGTGGCGTGATTTATAGATCTGGAGTGTGTTTGAGGATGTTGATATCAATCATTGTTATGTCTTATCTGACATTCAACGGATCACATTGAGTATTGAGTTGTAATAATTTAATATTTTATAATTAGGTCCTTGGCCGACCTAGTTGAGATAAATTGATGTAATGTATATAAAGATGTTATCATTTCTGATTGCGAAGAGGTATGAGAGTGTTAATGATATGAAAGTAGAGGTATAAGTGGAATCTACAATTGAGGCATAAAATTGATGTATTTCATTGGAACAGTTTTAGCATATCAGAGATTTTTTTGTCAGTTCGTGAGATATGGATGGTTGTCCACTGTGAATTGTAATTAAGGATTGTTGTAAGGCACCGAGCCTTCCTTTGGGTTGAATCCCTTGTTGTACTTCAGTAGTCAGCTCTAGGCAGTGTATCTGAATGATTGTGTATTCCCCTTTGTAATACTCCTAACACGGTAAAAGAGTACATTCATCTTGTGGGTGTGATCCCCATCGTGGTTTTTCCCGTAATAGCCCCTAACAGGGTTTCCACGTCAAAATTTTTGGTGTTATGTGTTGCTTACTTTGTTATGATCTTGTATTCATGTTTATCATTTGTATATGAGATTAAGGATAATAAATTTGTTAATGTTTTGAAGTTTTGGGACACAACTGATTCACCTTCTTCTCAGTTGTGGGTGATGCCTTAAGTATAACAGTTTGCAATTCTTCAGCAATGTGAATAGGGCACATAGTGCCACAATCGTCTATAACATTTCCCCCTACTACCAATGACCTAGAAATATATCCCCAACATTATTACGAAGGTTATTTGGAGCTCCTAACAAAAGTTTGACTTTGTTACAAATAGAGGACATCTAGAGAACTATGGAGCCTAGCGAATTAGTCCTACCATTTTGTGATCAAAATTCAGCGACAGGTTCTCTGTATTCTCTATCCAGATCTACATATAATAGTGAGTTATAGCATCTACATATGACAAATTATTTTGATTGTTTTCAATTGTGAACCAGATTTTTGCTAGTTCTTGCATTGTCAGTTTCCAATCACATCCTAAATAATATCAAAGCACGATAAAGAACAATCAAACCACTCTATCGATCTCTCCCATGAATTTGTAGTCTGGCATAGTGGTTGTTGTCCAATGCGATTTAAGGGATTTGGGGTTTGATTCCTAGTTTATATTCTAGGTTTACATCCCATTTTCCCATATTACGTTTTCATGAACCCAACGCTACTTACATTTTGCAAACTTTGGATTTCTATTTTCATATTTAATTTATATGCATTTCACTGATTCTTATTTGTAATCATTTTTGAAATATAACATTTATGAGTATCATCTTTGAATATAGTACATTTTAATGAATGGAGTGGTTATCCTCCTTTCCTAGTTCAATTTCAAATTTTATCCAAGATGTAGATGTTCCTTTTTATGCATATCAAGATAACTTGGCCATTTCTTTCTATCATTTACCCTCTCCCAAAATTGATTACAGTCATGGTGGTCCATTTTGCTGCAAGAAGATACTGTCAACACCTCTTTCAAAAATATCCCTCCTACGGATGATGCCATGAACAATGAGGTTGATCAGGTTCGAGCCTAAAATATACATACTCGATAAGGGCATTTTGAAACATTAGAATGATATTATAAAAACCTTTATTAATGTCACTTTTCCTTTGTTGCACCTAAATAATACCTCTCCTATAGATGAAGCATTGACGAATATTCCTTTGAAGAAGAGCATAATATTATGAGCAATTTTCTTGATGCTCTAACTTCTATTAATGAAGCTTCAATGGATGAAGAATCCAAAAAAGATCAAGTCAACACCGTCCATGTTTTGGGTCATGTGAAGCTTAAAATTATTGTCAATTTTTGTCATGATATCTCTCAACCTTATAAAAACCAATGGTTGTTGTAAAAGGTTCTTTAAACAAATTATGTTAAAATAGCTCACATATATAACACTCAAAAAAAAGAAAAATTCAAATGTTCTTCCCCCTTCTCAATCTTTTGCTTATCCACCCCCACATTTTTTGAACAAGTTGGTAAGGAGTATGATCTTGTTCATGAACTGTGTTACAAGTGTGGTTGTTGTTGTACCAAAAGATTGACATGTCAATGCCCGATATGACCACTAGACTTATAAAATCAACTGGAGGCAGTTAGTCCCTTGTCACAAATCCTGAGTGGAGTGTTGACCAATTTTCCAACAATCTCCCCCTCAACGTTACACGAGGGGATTCAAACCCGTGACCAAGCTATGATACTTGTTACAAGTGTGGGTTTCGTTGCACTAAAAGATTGACCTGTCAATGCCTAATACAACCACTAGACATATAGAATCCGCAGGAGGCAATTTGTCCCTTGTGACGAATCCTGAGGGGAGTGCTGACCATATTGCGAACACTTTGTGCTAAACCTAATAAGATATCCCTTTGGGATTTGACTCAAAATTCAGCTACATACCATGGAATTCTTCAAGATGCTTTACAATAGATTGTTGGTCTTTCTTTAATGAGAATTAATGAGACTTAGATGATTGTTTCCATGCAACAAAGGTTGATATTATGTTTTACCAACACTAGCCACATTCTGTAGAGATTCAAAACCAATGTTACCCTTTTTATTATTATTTTGCTTTTCAATGGTAATACCATAAAATAAACTTTATTTCACAATCTGTCAAGCCTAAATGTCTGTGGTGTAGATTTGTTGCATGAAATAAAGGTATCCCAAGAATATTCAGCACAATTCTGTTAGAGTAATAGACCTTTTGGGTTATTAATTAAATCATTTTGATCTAATTACTAACTCACCTATTCACTCTAGTTTCTTAAGCCAACCTTAGGGTTTCCCTTTTAGGGTTTTGTGATTCCTTTTTAAGGAATCACCTCTTTGTATTTTATAATGGAGATATTGTTCATAATAGATTTATTCTTTTGTATGTGAACATGATGCCTCTGATATTTTGGCCTCCATAGTTTTTCTGTCTTTCTGTTCTTTTGCTTCTTCCATGTGACAGGGTTATGCATGCAGGTGTTCTTGGGAGATTAGGATTCTACCTAATCTAACATGGTATCAAAGCCATCCTGCGGCTCTCTGTTCGTGTTTTGATTGAAGTGGTTCAGAAGCAGGTCTTCAAGTTTTCAGAGTTTTTTATGTGGATTTAGAGGTGGGATTTGTTTGTGGTCACTTTGGGCTCAAACAGACATCACCATTGAGCTCAGAGCACCCAAAAACCCCAGAATCCATATAAAATTTGTCCATTTTGGACAACGTTGGCTCTGAGGCAAAATTTTAGGGTTTCCAGGGCTGTACGGGCACGGAAAACCAGAAGAAAATCTTAAAAAATTATTTTTTTAAAGGTTTTTTGGCATTAAAAAACGTAGCCAATGCTTATGATGAAGGCACCACCGCCATGCCACCGCCGCTCCATCGCGGCCAGCATTGCCGCCCGCACCACCGTGGCCCGCACTGCCAGCCCTCCGCCACCCAGCCCCCGCCGGCCCGACACCGCCGCCCAGCGGGTTTTTAGCCTCGCGGGCTCCTCTCTCCCCTAGCGGCGGTCACAATGGTGACCAAGAACTCCACCCTTCAGCCCCCTGTGCACCATACGCCCAGGGGCTAGGATTTTTAAGCCCCAGGGGCTATAAAAAAAAATTTTGGAGCCCCTTTTTGCCTCTGTTGGTGTTTTTGCTCTATCTGGAGCAAACAGAGGCCTTTGTCCGACTTCTTTATATCGTCGGAAAGCTCTTTTCGAGCTCTTTTTGATGATGAAAGTTGGGGTTTTGGGTTCTGCCGTTTTGACAGTGTTTTTTTCTGTCAAAGTCTGATGTTTGTTTTTGCCTTCCGGGAGCTATATCTTGCTCATCCGGACTCTATTTTTGGCAAACTACATATCGTCGGAAAGCTGGTTCAGTCAGTTTTTCAGTGGCAGGGGTCTTTTCTCTAGATTCTGCTCCAGGTTCTCTCTCCCCCGAGTTTTGAACTTTCGCGCTCTGGCGGATTACTTGGGTTCTACAGGTCTTGAGATCTCTGCTTCTATTCTTTTGGCTCACTCTTCTTTCTGACTCACTGAGCATTGTATACTTCTCTTCTGTAGCATTCTTTTTTTTTCTGTAAACGCACTAAGATAAAGTATCTGCTTTTGCATATCTGGGATTTCGAGCACCTTGTGTTTGTTTGTACTCGCACTCAGTTATAAAGTCCCATGGGGGGGTTAGGATGTTTTGTCTTATGTGCTCATCCACCTTTGTCAAGTGAGTGTACCTTCCACGACATTTGCCCCATGCTGTGTGTCTAGAAGATCATTTCTTCTATTTCAACACCGCCCTTTATCTTGTGCTTGTACCTTCTTCTGCACTATGGGTGTTCCTGATTCTTCTTCTTGCAGTTGTTCCTGGCATTGCATTTCAGTGTTCCTGTCACACCTCTCCCTGTTTAGCATTATGGGGGGGGGGGGTTCACCTGTTGGTTCTACTGCTTGCTTTGTTCAGTTGAATGATCTGCGTAATCAGTTTTTGTTCCTATGTACTAGGCGGATGCAGTGGCTAGGCACCTATGCATTTCGATGAGATAGATCATCTACTATATAGACATTCATTCATTCCCACTTTTGGAGGTCACCTCTTCGATTGATTAGCTCTTCAGACTTTGTCTTCTCTACCTGGTCATGCACTATTTCAGTAGGGCTTCCAGCAGTTACTTCTGACAGTGTTTGCAGCTTCATGCTTCGGAGATGCTATACATGCTCCTTCTTGTTCCTTTCTTTGGGACATTTCCTAGATTGGAGGTTTTGTTTCCTTCATCTAGTTTATCTCTTTTTGGGGTAGCGTTTTTCCCACTGGGTTTTCTCTATTTCCCCACTTTACAGAGATTTCTTGTACTTGGGTACCTGATCAGGCCTTTGTTGTCAGGACCCATCTTTCTTGCTTTCTATAGTAGTCTCCTAGGTTTTGCTTCTCCCTAAGCTTATCATAAGGGGGGGGTGTTAGAGTAATAGACCTTTTTGGTTATTAATTAAATCATTTTGATCTAATTACTAACTCACCTATTCACTCTAGTTGCTTAAGCCAACCTTGGGGTTTCCCTTTTAGGGTTTCGTGATTCCTTTTTAAGGAATCACCTCTTTGTATTTTATAACAGAGATATTTTTCATAATAGATTTGTTCTTTTGTATGTGAACATGATGCCTCTAATATTTTTGCCTCCATAGTTTTTCTCTCTTTCTGTTCTTTTGCTTCTTCTATGTGACAAGGTTATGCATGCAGGTGTTCTTGGGAGATTAGAATTCTACCTAATATAACAAATTCTCTCTTTATTTGTAACTTTGACAACATTGCTAGATAATCCTTAGCTATAATAACCTTACCTATAAAGGTAAGTCCTATTATTTTACCTACACCTATCCATGGCATGCCCTATACTATCACCTACAACATTCTTTTAGGTAGACCTTAGATTCACAATTATATGAAAGCAACAACTTCAACTCTTCATCATAATCTCAAGTTCATTTACAACAACCAGATGTATACCTTAGAAGGTGGTAAGTAATTAAACATTTGCTTGCAAATTAAGTCAGTATCCAAATGTCCTTTATTTCTTTCATTCATCAATTCAAGAAGATACACAATCCCTTGATCATAAAGATAATCCTTCACCGAAAGTAGTGCTCTCACACATAAATTTAGACTTTACACCATTTTTCTCAAGGAGAATATAGAATTGATCAATTTAATCCTGAAAACTTAAAGGAGCCTAGTGTGTCTCTTCTCTATCCTTCTTCTACTACACTCATTCCAAACTTTTCTTGTAACACATGTCTTCATGCTGATTGGGGCACTTTAGAATATTAAACTAAGAAAGAATCTTCTCCTCACTACATTTCAACACTTATATTTGAATCAAAACATATATTCAATGGACATGTTTAAGATCTAATTCCTCCTTTGTAAACATCTCCACACCAATTGCCTAATAAATCTAGGTCCTCTTCTCCAAACATTTCATCACAACAAGAGAGTATTTATTTTAAGCCCCTTTAAGCCAAATTGATTAATCTTTCTTTGGAAAACCAAAGACAAAATCGTCAACAAAATCAAAACAATCCTTTTGTTTGTGTATATCATCAAATTATTGGCTATACAACTAGAGAATATCATGATTTGCGGTGTTAAATTCATCAATTCATTGATTTTAGTATCATTCAAATGACACGTGCTAATTTGGGCCACATTTGTCATAACTCTTTTAAATAACATTTAGTTCTTACTATGTTGCTACTCACTATGTGACATTGGTAACTTACATATTGTGGGCTCATTGTCAATCATGATAATACAATTTCATGTGCAATCATTGTTGGAATTCTCCAAAGAACTAAGAGGGAAGGGGGTTGCGGACGAGGGGGCGTTGTGAATTGGTGATAAATATAAATTATTGAATTTAATGAATGAATGCTTTAACACAATGTCATTGAACGACTTTAACACATTATAATAGACCATTGAATCAAAGTACAGTAGCACCAAGGAATATATCCATCAACAAAAGACAAGATTCATATATGTATGTCACATAGCAGAAATGTATAAGTGGAAAACCCTAGAAGCCTAAAAAACCACTATGAGAAAGAGCCCTATTAAGCTTTACTGACCAAACCTCACAAGTTACAAACTTTATGCCTCACTAGAAATATGAGAAACAACTCAAAGTAGGAGCACTCACTCTATGTAAAACATACTATGAAGAAAAACAATCAAAGTATAGAGGATTACTCTGTTTCAATACATTTCATTGATTACACAACTTTTTATTAGAAAAAGTAAACTAAACATAGACAATATGCTTATGCATCCATTGGTAACATAGATCACATTAGAATTAAAACATTTCCATGCTATTAAACATTCCCATTATCTTCAAAAGAATAATTCTCTTTCAATGGAAATCCCAACTTTCATCATGAAAACTTAATCACTTTTCAATCTTCATCAAGCATCGACAAGAATCTATTATTTGTAGAATCATAATGGTTAGTACCCATTAAGTTTTTTTTCTCGTGAAATAGCCTTAGCTATTGGGAAAACTAATCTTCATTCCTCCATATATTAAAGATTAAATATTAACCTTAGACATAACTATGAGGATCACTTTAATGATTAATGTTATTATCATTTAAAATTGTGTTATTTATTGTTATCATTAAATTTCTTATTGTTGTAACTGCTTCTTTATTGAAGTTCTCGTTGGCATAGTGATAGGATTTAGAATAGCCACTTCAGACTCTTAGATACAAGCTCTAATTGTCTTATAGATGCATTATGACTTTAAGGAAAAATGTATCTTTCATAAGTAACATACTCAGGCATTTGTGCTTCTTCCCAAACTTCAACTCAAGTTGTTCTCAAATGCTCAATTTGAACTTGAGTCCTTCTCTTGTTATTTGGTAGACTTCTATCACTGTCTTAACCTTGTATCAATGTATTTTTTAATGCAACTGTTCAAGTAAGAGGTAAAGCTATGAAATCCTAACCTTAACTTTCCAATCTTGATAAGAGTGTAAACAACACATTCATATCTCTATCAAGCCACATCTTTTTCCTTGTTAAAAAAACCTATGACCTATTAAATTAATTCAAACCTATGATCTATTAAATTAATTCAATGCCCTTTGACAACAAAATTCTATAACTTGACATCAATGACAAACATACGCCAACAAACTCACCCTTTGGCATTGATGTCAAAATCAACAATAATTGTTATGGACTCCCCTATTTAAATATACTGCAGTCTCATAATTATTCTCCATTATCTCATATTACATTTGGCATCTCTACACTACTTTTTTGTACATTATTTTTTGCATATTCTTCACAGAAAAGATCAACTACCACACACAAAAACCTCTACATTTGGCTTTACTTGTCATAACTTCTTGTCATATGCAAATCAAGCAACTAGTCAATGAATTAATGAAATTTGGGGATGGCTAGGACACCTAATCTCTAGCTCAACCTTTCAAAGACCTAATTTTCCAAATGTTTAATGAAAATATCAGCTACTTGGTTTATAGTAAAAACATAATATAAGTAATTGTATTGCCAACACTTGCTCTCGCAAGAACTAATATCTAATATCAATGTGCTTAGTTCATGAGCGCATAACAGGGTGCATATTCAATGTCTGAAAGGGTTTGCACCATCCAAATAATTTCAGTAAAACATAAAGTAGAAGAAATATACTCTGCGCTGGCTATTGATATAGACGTTGATTCTTGCTTTTTTCTATTCCATGCTAAAAGCCTATCACCCAAGGAAAATGTTGCACCACTAGTACACTTCTTGTCATCAAGACACCCTACCCAATCATCATCAATATAAGAAATTAAAGTAAAATCAGTATGTCTAGAATACCACAATCTATAGTCCAATGTTCCTTTTATGTATCAAAAGATCCCCTTGAAAGAATTTACAACAGACTTTTTGAGAGATGACTGAAAATATACAACTAAATAAACTTCCTACACAATATCAAGCATCAATGTTTTGAGATATAATGAGCTTCCTATCATTGATCTATATCTAGTTTGATCAACATCAAGCGAATCATTAATATTGCACAACTTGCAACCAATTACCATTTGTGTACTCATTGGTTTGCATTCATCCATATGAAACGGCTTAAGCATCTCTCTTGCATACTTATTTTGTTATAGAAAAATATATTTTTCAAGTTGAGAGATTTCAAATTCAAGAAGGATAATTCTCTAAGCATGGTCATTTCAAATTTTGATTGCATGAGGATAGAAAATATTTTTTACATACCATCATTGTTGCAACCAAATATAGTGTCCTCTTTATAAGCTTCTACAAAAATTACATCGTCACCTTGTAGTGTTACATATAGATTATTATCCATACCTCCTCTAGAGAATCCTTGTGCCATTATAAGGTTATCCAACCTAGAGTACCAAGCTCTAAGAGCCTGCTTGAAGCCATAGAAGGCCCTCTCTAATTCATGTACATAATCAAATCTTTCCTGAGATTAGAAACCTTCAAGCTGCTCTCTATAGGCTTCATCATCAAGATACCGATTTAGAAAAGTTGTCTTAACATCTATTTGATCAATTTTGAAGTTTTTATGTAGCAAAAAGCTAAGGATATTTTGATTGTTTCAAGCCTAGCCATAGGTGCAAAGGTTCATCTAGATTTTTTCCTTACAACTTCACCATCTTCATCTAACTTATATCTATATACCCATTTTGCTCTAATGATATTCTTACCTTCAGGCCTAAGAACTAGTTCTCGACTATTATTCTTTTCAATTTTACTTATTTGTTCCTCTATGGTTCTAATCAAACATTCATCATTGCAAGCCTCAATATAGTTTTTTGGCTCTACTTCTTATAGTAAATAAAATGTTGCTTCCTCACCTGATGATGAAACCCTTGTTGTTTGAACTCCTATCTCTTTGTGTCTAATTATTTTCTCTTGAGGATGACGGTTTAGAAGTGCCTTACAAGAAGTTTTGACCACGGTATCTAATTGATTATTCATTTTTTCCTCTTCTTTAAGAGCTTCAACTTCAACTTCACATTCTTACTCAGATCCTTTTTCAGCATCTTTCAAATTGCTTTAATCATCCTGGAACGTTTCATGAACTTTAATACTAGGACTTTCAATTATCCTTTTCAGCCTTTGGCTAAAAGACTTATATGCCTTATTCTGAGTTGAGCAGCCAAGGAAAACACCCATATAACACCTTGGCTCAAAGATACACAACCTTTCTTCATCCCTCTTAGCGTAGCACATATTTCCAAAAATTCTAAACTACTAAAGAGAGGCTGACTTAGGATACCACAATTTGTAAGGTGTATACTTGGGTTTCACCCTTAATTGAACTCTATTTTGTGTATATACATTTGTATGAACAGCTTCTTTCTAATACATGTCAAGTAATTTGGCTTCATCAAGCAAGTTTCTATCAATTCCCTTCATTTTTCTATTCTTTCTTTCTACCACCTCATTTTGCTAAGGTGTCCTTGCAATTACCATATTGCCTTTTAACGCCTTGTTCACAATAATCATCAAATTATTTTGAGGTATATTCTCCAAGCTTGTATAATCTCAAACACTTTATAGATTTAAATCTAATACTTTTTTAATCATTTTTCTATACACTTTAAATTCATCAAAATCCTGCCACATGTATTCCAAGAATGTAACCCAAGTCATCCTTGTAAAGTCATCAAAAAACAACATGAAATACTTCTCTCCACTAATGGCTGTTGTCCTAGTAGGAACACATAATTCTGTATGAACTAGAAGCAATGGTCTAGTGGATGTATCTTCTTTTGAGGCAAATCTAATCTTTTTTTTGTATCCCATATTAACACCCCTTGTAAGTGCTATTTGTTGGCTTGTGAATGAGTCGCATGGATATAACATTCTGATTTTCTCACTTTGAATTAGTTATCAAAGTATAGATGCCCAAGTCTCTTATCCCACAACCAACCTTCTTCAACCTTTCCCATAAGGAAGGTATATCTTTGGCATCACTGTTTGTGATGTCTTTCAGATTGTGCTCATTACCTTTTGTCTTATTACGTGCTGAAAATGTCCTCCCTGACTTATTCTTTATCTCAAAACCTTTAAATGTAATAAAACATTGTATCGTTTATTGATGCAGTCATGGCAAGACTGTCCCCAATGGAGATGGTTCAACCATGCAGTAAGAGCTAACACATCGGAAACAATCAACACAAGATCGCTAAGAACTCAATAATGAATTTATATGTTGGTTTATCCTATTAATCATGTTTTACTGAGAGGGGGGTGAATCACAAAATATTGAAACTTAATACTTTAAAACTAAACCTCTGATTCAACTTAGTGATTCGAATAACATCAGCAACCGAAACTTGTAAATACTTCACAAACTTGATAAACAACATATAACATAAGCAAATAACATTCATTGTTATCAAACATCACGTGTAACACCAGATTTAATGAGGAAACCCAACTTGGGAAAAACCTCTATGGGAATTGTCACCCGTAAAAAGAAATACTTTTCTGAAGTATACTTCGTTATGAGTGAATCTGGCTAAAGATTACAATGCACATTATATGTGACCCTGTTAGGGGATTTACCTTAGACCTGTTAAGATCTTCACCCTGTTAGGAGAGACCTAGTCAATGGACTTAAAAATTTATCCTAAAATGTTCCCTTTCATAAGGATTTACAAAAGGAGTTGTTAGGTCCACTCAGTTAAGAAATATTAGAAAGCAACAATGTAATAATTTGACCTGTGATTCTGTAACTATCCTTTGCTTGATCAGATCCCTTGTTCACTCTCTGAAACTTACTGGCATCAACAACTCATCAGTCTCTCCTCTGGATTACCTCTCCAGCTCTTTCACTACTCTGCTCGGTAGCTCTTCAACTATTCAATTCGCCAGCATCTCTGTATAAACATACAAACTCATCAATATATAAGCCTCTGGTTTGCCTCTTAATCCTATTGATTAGATTTCCCCTCAATCGCGCTCAGACGTCAGATCATCTCATATGAACTGATTCAATCTATTAGCAACTCGGTTAGCCGGTTAAAATTTACCTCGTGACTTACCTTTTTCTTGGAACTCACAACTTTCTTTTTGCCGCTTAATCTCCATCTCAGATTTTGAACTTGACTTTTCATGACCGTAGAGCTTGTAACAAACTTCGCCTTTGTCCTCAGCATCTTCTTCATCTTTGTTCCTTTGCATTAAATTCGTTCTAATCCTTGAATCCAATCTCTGTTCAAACTATGTTCCGTGCTTGGTGACTTCGGTGACTATCTTTACTCGGTGTCTGGATTTTCTCAATTACCAATCTTACTTGGTAACTGACCTTGATCAGTTGTAAACTTCACTCGGTGAGTGTCTTCGTTTTTCTCAATCAACTAACACTTCACTGCTTGGTAACTAGGCATGTTCCCTTTACCGACTTGACCTCTGTGCTATACCAACTTAACAACATCAAATGTTAAGTAAAAACAATTATACATTTATAGTTCTTCATCATTGTCTAATCTTTATTATCTGCCCAATTAAGTTCCTCTCCGACTGATATGGCAACTTAATATAAACAAAAAATCAATTGCTTTAAATCAATGATAAAATAACAACTAATCTAACCATTCTACTTTCTTGTATTCTTCTGAACTCGGTTTTCATCATCATTACCATCTTTTGGTTAACACAATCAACATGCCTCTCAGGCCTTCTCATTATCGAGTATCACGCTTTACATCATACATGTCGAACAACATGTCAGATTACATTCCACGGTATACATGTCTACTTATAATCATAAATCCAGATCCACACTGGATGCTAAGCTACTACTAAACTACTACTCCTCACCACTAAACTAAGGAACTAAGACTATAAATATATACAAAATTGCAAGCTACATATCTAGGTCAGGACCTCAATCCATAATAACTCCTTCAAATAAGAAATAAATTCCATGTGATCGCACACGGAGCTTGGCCACGAACGTAGGAGCATCCACAAAACTTTACTGATCGAGAAACCACTTCAAAGATCAGAAAAGCCAATCTAACCATTAGAAAAGGAAGCACAAATGGGAGTGGCCCCAAACTTAAGAAATCTTCATCCGGAAAGAAATTATCGTAATGTGAATCCAAACATCGATTAATCGGGATGTCCAGAACACAACATTTGGATCGCAAGAGATAAGGAACCAATTGGAAGGATTGCCGATCAAAACACTAAAATAGACTAACAAGAAAAAAACTGAAACGAAAGTATTTTTGGGTGATGTAAGATTGACAATATTTGGGATTTGAAGCATTTGTTAGTTTATAAAGGGGGTTATTGTAAACCCTAAATCCTTGTATCACATTAATTACCTTTTGACAAAAGGAGGGTTTAGGAAGAATAGACGAAGACTTACTAGAGATGAAGTAATCAAGGACTTTGTCCACCATATAAAAATCTTTGCTACTAAATGAATCATTAAAAGTACTAAAATTTGGACAAAGAAATCAAACTTTTTGCAATAAAACAAACTAATGTTATAAAATAAAGCTTGAAACTAACTAACAATACATGAAGAGAAAGTATTTTTAGATTTTTATTATTTTTAACATGTAAATGTAAGAATGTATCTATGAACAATATGCAATTTTTTTTGTGTTTTTTGATTTATCAAATTTTTTTTTTAAAAAAATAAATGTAACAATGAAATGCATACAAAAGAGAACCAAACACCAGATAAAAATGGAAATGTCATAAGTCAGGTTCACCAAAATGTATTGAAGAAAATGGTGAGTAATGCTAAGATGTAGATCACTCACCAAGATCTTGTGGTAAATATTAGAATACAAACCCACCCTTAACCAACATCTTACTAACACAACAAAAAGGATGAAGGGTGCTAATGCAAGATCTATGACCAGGGGGTTTTGGATTCCTAAGAGAATAAATGTGATATGGTAAAGTATAAAGGATAGATTTGATCTAATAAAGTAAGTAAAAAGGAAAAGAAGGAAGAATAAGTGCATCTAGAAACAAGATAGAGAAGGCAGGACTTCGAATCTAAATTTAGCTATCGCCACAATCTCAAATTCTTCTGTAACTTCAGATCTAGAAGGCAGGGACGTGTATTATTTTGTCATGAAATTTTCACTGGAAAATGGCAGGGACAAGTCAACTTTTTGGAAACAAGTTGACTTATTGCAGACAAAAACTAATGTATCTTTCTCAGATCCTACAACTTTACCTATACAACCCAAATCTGGAATTATAGCTCTGCAACCTATTCCTGCACATAGAAAAACATGGAAGAATGTTGAAAAAAGGAGTCAAACCCCTGGTTAGAATTCAACCTTGAAATTGAATTGAAAGTGCTTAAGAGAGGATGGATGAGAAGATAGATCTAAAACATAAATCACCTTAAACCTTGATGGTGGAATGTTTCATTCGATGTGATCAAAAGTGTTGATGCAATAGCCTAAAATCCTCAAAAACCTAATAGGAAATCATGAAACCAAAGCCACGAATGATGAATGTTGTAGTTTTCCACGATGCTTGATGAAGAATAAGAAGGATTGAAGACTTGGATGCTTGATTGAAGAGATCTTGAACTACAATTTTGCTTGATTGTTCGTGAATGCTCAAAAACTTTATATGGAATGCTTGCACTTGATAATGGATCTTGGATACCAAAATGAAGAGAGATAGGGGGTAGGTATACTGAATGCATTATCTCAGGGATTAAAAATCAGGCAGTCCGACCATAATCTAAATCTCGGAGGAAAACCCCATCATCGGGCTCTGTGAAACATTTCGGCCCGAAAGCCCAGCGACATGTTCTTGGCAAGAGACTTTATTCTTGTTGGTTTGTAAGTTGTCATTGATGGCAACCATACATGATTCTGGAGATGACGTGTTATACTATGATGATACCGAAGGATAGACTGCAGATTTGACGAAGTACTGGATAACTTGTATAGTATACATAGTTTGGTATATGGATTGATACAAGCATGTATGATTGAGTTTTGAGGTGCGAACATAGGAGGTGATTTAGAGAGGTATTATCTACGTTAGTTTATGTTATCATTTATTCAAGTTATAGTTTTCTGAGTATTGGATTGATTAGCTATCCTATCAGATCAATGATTCGATCGGTTTGATAGTTAGTTATGATAGAGCTAACATGTGTGATGACATATATGCTAGTTCTCGAGGTTAAGAATGTATTTTGATGATGGATCTAGCCGACACTTCACACACTACTAAATTGTTTTGGAGACTGACAATTAGAGTTATTAGCTTTGTTGATATCATAGAGCGTAGTAGGCCAATCTTTAAGAAACACCCATACAAATCAATGGAGGACGACCTAGATGGTCCACTTTAATCGCTTCCCTGTAGAGTGTTACATGTCGAAGACATTAGGACATATATACACTACAATCTGGAAGAGTTAGGCGATAATGTGATTGCACAACAGTATAAAGAAGTATCTAAGGATTCGGCGTTGAAGGAAGAATTCAAGGCATTGGCAGAAAAGAGGTTTACATAGTTTCTAGATTTTCCAAATTTCTTTGAAGCAAATTGGGTGTGATACGTGCTAAGAAGAGTTCATGATCAATTTATGTGGCTCGATAAACCCTTACAAGATCACAAAGGAAGTCCTAAAGGAAGTTACTAGTTTCTATGATAATGGTGAGGTGCCTCCCTATAGTCAATCAATAAGGATATTGTCAAAAAATTGACAGGCTCTCAATGGGACAAGCGTGTGATGACGGTAAATAAAATTTTACAACTTGATGTGAAGTTTGCATCTATGGTGGTTGGGTATAAGGTATTCCAATCTAGTAGATAAAATTCAATTTCTAGCACTATTATCTATGTTGCATACAAAATGGTGAAAGAAGACGTAGGGTATGATATTTGTGAATCATTGAGAGATCAACTTTTTGGAAAAAGATAAAGAAAGACAAGTAGACATTCAAATATGGATCGATATAGGTATGCATATTCATCTACTTCATAAATTTCTTTACTCAAGTAGGAAATGTTAAGAAGAAAGCGAATAAACCTGTAGCCATTCAAATTAGAGAATTTTATGATATGCTTGGTGATCAGTAAGGAAGAAGTACTATATGGGGATATTTTAAGAGTTTTCAAGAATCAATGAGGTTAAGATATAGAATCCCACCTGAGATTGTACAGTAATATGAGAAAACTATATGTTTTACGGTTGAGACTAGTGCATGTTTGATAGTAGTAGATCCTAGGACATCATGGGTGACGCCTATGGGATATGAAGTTGATGGTTCACATCTTGAGGTCTATGTAGAAGATATTTTTAAGAAACCTATAGACAAGACTGAGATGAGGGTCGATACATATGAAGAAAAAAGCCTTAAGGTACATGAAGAGATTACTAGATCTGGAAGAGAGAGGAAGATTAGAAAGGAAGTTGAGATGATGCGTGACATAATGGGTTTCACTTAGACAGAGATGATGGAAGAAGCAAGAAAGAAGTTTTAGGAGCAAGAAAAGGAAAAGGTGAAAAGGAATAAAAGGAGAAGGTAGCACAGGATCCAATAGATTTTGATATTGATACATTTCTTGTGTACATACCTTATGCATCATCAGCTAGAAGAAGACAAAATAGAAGCTCAGTTGTTGTAGTTAGTATTGCAAAGAGAGAACCTATTGTATCAAATAAATCTACACCAAATACATCCACTCTGAAGGACATTCAAGCAAAATCAATAAAGTCTAAGGACAATTCTACATCTACCAGCAAAAGAGTGAAAGGGAAACCTAAAAGAGATTATAAAGGAGAAAAGGATGATGACAAGGATGAGGCTACCAATTCAGATGATGCATTGAAAAAGTTGAGGATAGAAGGAGAAAAGGATGCAAGAATTGTCAGACATCCTACAGTAGAAGGAGAGCCTGCACAAAAGAAGCCTAAACTTGACATAGGTAAACCACATTACTCATCAAATGATGTCATTAAGAATATGATTGTCCATGGTATTCTTGTTCAAGTTTTAAGAGATATTATAATAGATATCATGAATATGAGAAGAGAAGATTTGAATGAGTAATTCTCTATTTGAACAAGGATAACAAAGCTTCGATTGAACTAAAAGGACATATACCAGATGAACCTTATAACATCTTAGATGGAAGATGACTCACAGCTCAGGAAAAAGATAAGGAAATCAGAGAAAAGGTCTTATTGCAACTTTGCCAAGTGATTACAACAGATGAGATTGACAGGATACTTGAGATGGCAAAGAAGGAATTCCGAAGTAAAAACAAGAATTAATAAGGTTCTAATGTGAAATATTGATGAGATAGTAGAGGATATAGAGAATGTATTGACAAAACTTCTTATTGACAACAAACTTGGTGTTGTACCAAGGGACAGTAAGAAGGAGACATATGTTGAAACATTAGATAATATGGATACCCTTATTCAGATGACAGAGGAAGAACCTGATGTATCATTCGAGGAGTTCCTATTATCTTTTCAGTGCAGCCCATGATAGATAATGAAGGTCAACCTAATGTAGAAGCAATATACTCTGCGCTGGCTATTGATATAGACGTTGATTCTTGCTTTTTTCTATTCCATGCTAAAAGCCTATCACCCAAGGAAAATGTTGCACCACTAGTACACTTCTTGTCATCAAGACACCCTACCCAATCATCATCAATATAAGAAATTAAAGTAAAATAAGTATGTTTAGAATACCACAATCTATAGTCCAATGTTCCTTTTATGTATCAAAATATCCCCTTGAAAGAATTTACAACAAACTTTTTGAGAGATGACTGAAAACATACAACTAAATAAACTTCCTAAACAATATCAAGCATCAATGTTTCAAGATATAATGAGCTTCCTAACATTGATCTATATCTAGTTTGATCAACATCAAGGGAATCATCAATATTGCACAACTTGCAACCAATTACCATTCGTGTACTCATTGGTTTGCATTCATCCATATGAAACGGCTTAAGCATCTCTCTTGCATACTTATTTTGTTATAGAAAAATATATTTTTCAAGTTGAGAGATTTCAAATTCAAGTAAGAAGGAAAATTCTCTAAGCATGGTCATTTTTTTACATACCATCATTGTTGCAACCAAATATAGTGTCCTCTTTATAAGCTTCACATTCATCACTCTGAATCAACTGAATTTGTTCTGGTTCTGCCTCCATACTCTTAGCTGGTGCGGAAGAACTTGCAGCCATAATTCTGAAATTTAGGGTTTGAGAGATGGAAAACAAAATACCTCGACAAGTAATGTTTCGCACTGTTCTCTTTTCACTGTTCACTTTAGGATTGCCTACGGCACACTAATGAAATCTCCGTTCCTAGCTCCGTTAAGATCAATTCTGTAAATTGCTTCAATCGCTCCGTAAATAGTAAAATCGCAAGGTAAAAACAAAATATCAATTGTTCATCCTTTATAATCTACGAAAGGTCAAGGTAGGTGAGCATTAAATGTTTTGCCTGTTGAGTTAGTGCAAGCCAGCTATCCCAGGCCTTAACACAACTTGCATCCCACTCGGCTCACTACACTTGGCCTTCACAGAATTTTTACTCCGCCAACAAAACTCGGCACTTACTAAAGAACTCGGCTTCAATGTCCATGATAGATGCTCGGCACCTATAGTGCAATTTTCTCATCTTGGCATTTTGTCTTCAAATATGTCCTGATGCATCTTAACATATGCAAATATGGACTTTTTGTACATTTCATGTTAGGAACTGATGTTAGATAAGAATTTTTAAATACAATTCCTTACATACCTCTTTCTCTTAGTTGGAGATGATGTGATCACCTGATCCATTGGATTGGGTGACCTCGGCTTCATTAGCTTCACTGTTGCATGGTTCAGACTTCTTAACCCATGTCTTGTTCATCTGTGCTCTAATTTGCTCAACTGTAGGTGCAAGTACTCTAGTTTTGCAATCTTTCCTTGTATGGTCAATTTTCAGACAACTGTGACAAACTAGGCTTCCATTCATCCAACTTTTAGACTTTCCTCTGAAATGTGTTCTTATGCAGTTTTCTGGAACATGTCCATACTCACCACAGTAATGACAACTATGCCATGTGTTGTAATCCCAATTGTAAGTATTGCCTTTTCTTGGTGATTTCTCTTGTACCTTTGATGTTCATTGTTGTTTACCTTTAGATCTACAATCTTGTGCTCTATAACCATATTTGTGACAATTATAGCAATTACCATTGAGTCTAGGTGTTTTGCTTGCCTTTGCCTTATATTCACGTGCTTGATGTCCAAACTTATTACAGTTAAAGCAATAACCATTAAAGTTAGTTTTAGGATTGGACTTGCCATTCTCGCTTCGGCAAATGTTTGTTGTATGACCTAGTTTTCCACAGTGGTGACAAATAGGTTTCTTGTTTCTCTGCTTTGCATTATTTCTTTCACCTGTCTTAGATGATTCTCCATCTTTAGTGGTTGTATGTTGTTCAGTGTGACCTAACCCAGAAGAATCTTTATGTCTTCTTGATGCTTCCACCAGTTGTTCAAAGTAGTTCATAGCTGCACATTGATCATTTACTCTGTTATTAAGTTCTTTCTCAGATCTCAATTCATCTTTCAATTGACTGTTCTCAGATCTAAGATTTACAATCTCCAAGTCTTTCCTGTTGATCTCCTGATTCACAAGTAGTAGTTG
>MU223628.1:4045468-4062111 GCA_018584345.1 Thuja plicata
CTCAAGCTGTTGTAGTGCTAGCTGAACATCAATCTTTTGATTCTCAATGACTTTACCCATCTTGTAGATCTCCATCTCAAGATCTTAATTCTCAAGCTGATTATAACCTTTTAGAGAACTCTGCTCTAATACCAATTGTTGGAAATACAATAATGGGAAAGCAAGATACTGAGAGAGGGGGGTGAATTAGATCTTCAAAATTAAACACTTAAAATAAACTGATCCACATTCATACATAAATGAATCTAATGTAATCTCAAATAGCATCCACACCATGAAATAAATAACACATTACACAATAACTTGGTAACCCAGAAACCCAAATAGGTAAAACTGGGGTGGGGATGACACCCACAAAATTCTCCACTACTGCAGTAATAAAGTGTACCTGTTAAGGTTACAATGTTTGATTACAAAATGTAATCTACCCTGTTAGAGGTCTGCCCAGTTAAGAGCTTCAAATCATTACAATCTACCCAATTAAAGGATTTAAACTTACAATGAAGTAAGCACTCTGTTAAGAGATAAATAAAGGCCTGCTAAAGCCACTTTGTTAAGAGATTTTCACCTGATACAATGATTAAAAAGTCTCAAGTATTGATCCTTCGATATGCACTCTGATGCTGATGACGAATCTTCTCTTTTCAGAATCTCTTCTGATCTTATAATCTGATATACCTTTACTCTTCTGTTCACTGTGTTAAGCTCTGCTTGATCTCTGCTTCTGAACAAAATAACCCTCTGTGCATTTCACTTCAAAATGCAGTCACTTCAACAACTACTCTTCTGCCTCTTGCACATCCATAAAATAGGGTTTCGAAGCAATCTAATATATCTATACAGATCTGACAGTGAGATCTAGATCAACGATCAAGATCTGATATCCATGCCTTGATGGTATTACAATTAATGCTTACAATGAGTAATGCATAAGATAAAACAATTAAATGCATAATTAACTCCGTATAAGAATATTAAATGCACACATAAGTCAGCCCAAAAAGCTTATACACGTCGGCCGGATCACTTATCCTTGAAGTTTGTATCATTCCTGACAAGTATACAAAAACTGTCTTGCTCGGCATTTAACATCCTTGTCTACTCGGCTCGGCAATGTAACTAGGCATACTGAAAAATTGCTCGGCCTTGTATAGTTTTAGCTCAGCCACAGTGATAGCCAACTAAAACTGCCTAATGAAATGACTAAGTGTTGGGCACTAATCATCAACAGAACTTAGAGATTAACACACCATGAAGAACAATCATCACACCACTACCCAATGACTAGGCCAAAAAAGATAAACACAACCCCTAAGCTCCAAATCGTCACCAAGGGGGAAAAGCCCCCATAAAACCTAACCCCTTCATCTTTTAGAACAAGCACAAGTTGAGGAAATCAATATCACATAAAATCACAATGACCACCGACAAGAAACCAAAAATAGAGGCGACTCTACGCCAACAAACAAATCAAACCGAAGATCAACACAAACAGAAGCACTTATATTTCCATAACTCCAACGAAAGCAACATATTCAGGGTCAACCACACCTTAGAGAGACTTCAAACCCTCATCCCCGCCATCATCTGCTTCATGATTGTCCTCCTCTCTATCCCCCGCATCAAAAACCTAGTGTAACTACCCATGCTCTTCCCTCTGAAGATTTCAAAAAATTTCAAGATCATAGGTTGTCGACAAAGAAAAACATATGTATTATTCAATAATTGCACTTATCTTCCATGTCATGAGTGCATAGGTTGCCAACAAAGACAACATATGTATTGGTCCATAACTGCACTTGTATCCCATATCATGAGTAGAAACAAGTGTCAACCTACTATTTCGTATCTGCAACAAGCTCGCAGTTGTCATCATGGGTTGGTATACCCAACATATTGCTCCCATAACAATAACAACTCATTATTTTATGTCTTCAAGAATCATTTGCATCAAACCATACTTTTGTCGTATAAGTATATCGGAGGTTGACATTAGTGATAGCAATACCTTCATCGTCATCTTCATCTTTATTTGCATCAATCCATCTAGTTGACATCAAGGACACTATACTACAATAAACTTCTTATTAAGAATAAACAGATAATGATGATAATATTGTGCATGTTGGCCAAGAGTTTTAAAATTATGCATTTCAAAGCATGGTCTCAAGAACCTTTTATTGACCATTATATTTTAGCTCTCACCACTTTGTTCTTATTCTTTTATTATGTTTTAGACAATAGAAAATTTGATCCAACATACCATTATATTCTTTTTGAAGATATTGTTGCAGAATATTTCTTAGTCTTGCATCCCAATGTTCTAAATTACTAATATTGAAAACATGGAGAATATTTTGTTTGGTTGGCAGCATCACAACAAATCATACTTATTAAAATAAAATTTCTTGGATTTTTTGGAATGAACTTCAAATATCCTAAGTAGAGTTGCCAGCGGTTATTAGTTGTGAACAAAATAACCTCTCAGGCAATCTATCATTGGAAATTCTCTAAAGGCCTCAAGAACTATAAATTCTAACATGTAAAATAACATATAAAAAGGGGTTTTTTCGTTATTTCCTATATTTGACCATTCAAACACCATCAAATGCCCTTAGACATCATTGGATCAAAAGAGAATCAAAAGACATCATTCCATAGGTTTGAATATGCCAAAGTGAGTTCTCAAACCAAGTGTGTGTTTGTGTGTGTGTGTAGGACCAATTCCATGAATATCCATCAAAGCACCTCCCTAAACTAGCCTAAAATACTATTGCCAACATGACAACTGGAAGTTTTGGAATTTTGGTGACCGCTTATGGGTCAATGGATCTGGTACATATTTCTAGAAAATATTACTTGTTTCTGATTTCACATTCGCTTATAAATTAGGTGCTTGAGATGGAACATAAATAGTTTATTTGCATGCATTATTATGCTTTTGAACTTAATCCAAAGCTTTATTTTGATGATAGTCCTGTAAGGACATGTCCTTGAGATTATATTGTAACCTTTATTGGTAATAAGTTAATTTGTTCATTTTTTTTACGAAAAATGTTTGTCCCACCTAAAAGCCTATATCATTGTACAATTTAAAATGCACTCCATTCTCTAACAATATAATATGAGTAGTTTAATTTTTACAACACTTGCTATTATAAATTAATGTTAGAAGCATTCACACCTCTAATTTCTTTAAATCAAATAATATATTTTTAATTATTTTTGCAATACATAAACACACAATACTAATAGAATTTATATAAAATAATTTATGTATATAATATCCAATTTACTCACAAATAATACAAAGAATCCGGATAAATAAATAAATTTGAAAAAATTAACTAACATGAGCAAGAAAATAGACAATTATGCGAAGAATCTAAGTGATGTCATGACTTGACATATAGAACATGACTAAAGTCCAAATTTTATTTGCATTGATAAAAGCTGATAAAGCTGATTAGGGGAATCCAGTACCTTTATTTCGCATTGCTTAATCGTTTCCATGAGATATTGCTCCTGATAATCGATAGGAAAAAGAAAAAGGCATGTTACAACTATTAATATTTTAAATGCAACGAGAAATGATTTTATTACCTTATGGGCTCGTATATGGGTCAATCCTCGTTCGACTCTGACCTCCAAATCAGCCAAGTCTTTGAGCGTACATTGTGTCAAATCCTCGCCCAACATGTTTCTATCAGAAAACATAAGAGAGCAAATAAAATACTTCGGTCGTGAAACATATAGTTACATAAAACATTCAAACATTAAGACAATAATTAATTAATAAAAACCTAACATCACTGTACGATAAACGTAAAAAGTTAGAATCACCTTTGTGTTGTTTCCAAGCACTTAATCCTTTCTCTCATGTTGGCAATCTCTTGTTTTAAATACTGCATGAAAATTATGAATCGGTATTAAAGATTTCAGAGCGTCACATTCCAGAAGTAAAAACGATATGAAGATACATGTATAAAAAGTATCTTACAAAAAATGTATGGAAGTTAAATTTCTAAATCAATTTAAATTAAACGTATCAACAGTAGTTCAAGTTTTTTTTTGTTCACTTTTGCAAATAACATTATCTGTATCTGAATAATAAAATAGTTACCATTGTGTGCCTATATATTTTTTCTTTTTTCTTTTTAAATATTTTAAAAATTTAAAAAAATTGTTAATTATTCATCTCTATTCTTGTTGATTAGATAGGAATCAATACAAAGAACATATGCTCATAATTCATACCATTTAAATAACACTTTACCATTAATCAAAAGATTTATCATATAAATATATATCTTCTCTTCCACCATATTTAAGGGTTTCAACATGTGGAAAAGTCTATCCTTTGTAATACAATTGGTGTTGCCATTGCCCTCGTGTTACACATAATCCAAAGTTCCATGACCTCTCTAATTAAATTTGATAACCATTGATAGGCATGATACCATAGACTACCTCATCATGTTAGTTTTGAATCTTGAACCTTACTAAGCATTGCTCATTCGCCAAATCTCTATGGTCCTTTTGCAAACACTGAATCCAATTAGGATGTGAATGTTTGCTCCTTACTAGCCCTAATTTGTTAACCATCTCATTGGAAACAATCTTTTTAGTGCTACTACTATCAATGATAACATTTTCAAAATTCTCAAATGACGCATCTTCATCTACATGTACAACTCATGCCTTACCTTCAGGAACTCTATTTGTCCTTCCTTGATATTATGTTCACACATCCTCAGTGTCCCACGTATTTAAAATAGGTTCCACGAAAGCATCCACTTCTTGGCACTTGTCCAAGTTTTTATCTCTCTCTTTGTTCACCATTATTTTGGTTATTAGTGCAACATGCATTCTCTGTTTTCTAGTTTTCACTATTGTTAGCTTCCTCATGCTTCTTTCTGTCCTTGTTTTTCCCTCCATAGGATCTTCTACTAGTCCTTCCACCGCAACATCTTCTTCTTTTCTTCCTTTCAAATCTTCAACTTAGCTTCCCTTCTACCATTATGATAAATAGATAAGAACATTTTCTTATAGTCACCTTGACCAAACTTAACTTCTCTTGAATATTTGGCTTCAACCCATTTATATGATGTCATACCTTCTCTTTCTTAGATGCTAGCTTTTTGTGATCATGGCCTTGCAGAACTCTTTTGTGTACTCTTTGAAAGACTTACATGTTTGCTTCAAACGTTAAATATTATTCTACAACCTCCTTACATGTTGGCTGATTGTGATCATGACCTTATAGAACTCTTTTGTTAACTTTTTGGTAGACTTACTTATTTGCTTCAAAGATTAAATCATATTGAGCAACTCTAACTCATAATCAAAAGGAATAATCTCTCTTCAAATTTTCCACCATCATATCTCATTTTGTTATTTTTTCTTTTCTTTGATTCTATTTATACTTCCTTCCACCAAATATCATTATAACCTTTTAGCTTCTTACAAAGCTAACCCTATCAAGATCTTCCACCTCTTCGTACTCAATATAAATTCCTCAATATAATTGATACGATCGATCAAGTATTTTTTATTAAGAAATCAATAGCACATAGAAAATGTACTAATTGGCATTTGTCTAATATTGGAGATGACATTAAGCAATTTTAATTGCTCAAAATCTTCTACTGCATCATGTTATTTGAACTTTCCCTTTTCAATAGTGTCTTCTCTTTCATCTCTTATTATTTCAAATCCTCTACATAGCTCCTCTTGAAGTACTTTACCTTGTCCCTATAGGGTCTAAAACTCTTCTCTAGTACGATTATATTTCTCCCACAACCACAACTTCTCCATGGAGACATTTTTTTCTCTTTCCTCACAAACCTAAAACCACAACTCCTCTTTCAAATCGTCACATGTTTGACAATCTATTTATACACTCAATAAATCCTAACACAAAACTCAATGAGGGTACCCCCCCTCAAATACAAACTCACAAAAACAATAATTATATTAAAGTGCCCCATTTTAGCAATCCTTGCCTTTTGTGTCTGATATGCTATTCCTGCCATTTTCTGTCCAATATGTTTTATGAAGCCCCATTCTGCATGTAATTTTGGATTCCTTTTTTCCAAAGATCAACTAAGAACCCAATTTAAGGCTATCTTGGGACAATCAATTCCAATTCAAGGTGTCAAATATAATTTTACAATGATAAATGGAAGTATTTTCAAATCTAAGCATCTTGTGAAGGCATCCTTTATCTTCCTATCCTAAGGTAAACATCAAGACAATTTCAAGCATTTGAATAAGCTTAGGAAGGTTTATGGTTGTATAAGCACTATATTTTAAGACCTATCTTCTACTATACTTCATTACACTTTAATTTATCTTTCAATTTACTTATAATTCAAGGTTAATTCCTAAATCGGGGTTTGACTTGATAAACCCCTTTATAAACATTATTCCCCCATTTCTATGTGCAGGTACACGTGATAGTTGTGCGAATTTTTATTTAGAAAGATCTAGTTAAGAGCTACAATGTTCAACGCGTCAGAACTAAAACTGTAGGGAACAAGTCAAGAATAGTGTCATGGTCTTGGGAAGAAAGTCATACAAGGCGCCCTGGTCAAACTGTTTCAACTCAAGATTCAAATCTCAAGTTAGTTACAATTTCTTTTAATTAGAAATTTTCCATAATTTGTCTTTCTATTCTCAATCTCCCTATACACACAGAAAACCTCCAAATTACCGCGTTTACCCTTCAATATCACATACTTAATACATAATTGTCGAGTGACAACCCTTCGTAAATCAAAGGATAATTGCATTTGCCTATTGTTTCATCCCTCTTGTGGCCCAATGGATCATCTTCCTTCCAATGTAAGCGGATATATAACTAAGATTCCTAGTTGGTTCATGACTCCTAGCGAACCCTATTTCGCACTATACACTTTTAATTAGGGGCTAATGCTTCTCGCTATGGCAGCATGAGTTACATTTCATTCAACAAATAAGACATTGTCGTCTACTCATGGTGACAAGATCTGTGCACACTATTTTAAAATCCCACCCTTTAAAATGCAACTTCACCTTACTTTCAATAAGCCCTAAATAAGCTTTCTTTTTGTTTTTTCATATCTATATAAATCCTTCCATGTTCAAAAAATTGTAACTCACAAAGTTTGTATAGAATACGTACAAAAAATACCCAAAATTAATTTAGATGTCATCTTGCATTACTTCAATTTGTGACTAACATTCTAAAGATAGATCGACTTTTAAAAACCATAAATTTTGATTTCAACACTTGATTAAGCCATTTTCTTAGGTTGAACACAAACTATTTTCTCAAGGTCATGAAATGATGAATCCCCCCTCCCCCCAAAGTTCATTTAAAGGTTAAAGATTGAAGTTGATAAAAATTACAGGATTTATATACCTTAAAAAATAAATATCCATCTATCAATGATGTTTGGTTAAAAGATTTTAACCGAAATCTGATTCTACAATTTAAAAGATCTAGGAGAATATTACGGCCCATAAATGCTCAAATGTTGACTTAATAAAAATAGAAGACATTATTTTAGAACTTATATTAGATTTAGTTACCAAACCAACAAAAATGAAAATAAACATTTTTAGGGTTCAATAGAAGATTTCTCTTACACCATTAATATTGTTGCATCACTTAGTGGTTTAATAGGCATAATTCTCACTATTGCCATTAATTTTATATTTGTAGCATCCTAAATTGTAAGCACCTATAAGTAGATGCTCTATTAGGTTCTATTTTAGCATGTATATTGAACTTCGACATTAATTTCCAATATTGCAATCTTGAACCTGCTATATTTTTCAGCTTTTCTTCCACCTTCCCGACACCAAAATAAAACTTCACCCTCTTTTAATGTTAAGAACACGCCTAGGTCAACCTCTTCTTAGGAAGAGGACACACAATTTTTCCCTAAAATTTAAATCGGGGGCCCCTCTCGATGGTTAAGCGGGAATTCCAAATTCTTGTTGACCTCCTTTGAGTTTTGAGCCCCAAAATTTTGTAAGGTATAAAATCGATGTACATCTCATTTTGAACATCAAGCAATAAAAACTTCAAGAGCTCTCCTACAATTTTGCATCTAAGCATTCTCAGGTAAGATCTCAAGCATTCTAAGGTATTTTTCAAGGCAATCTTCTTCGTGGTTCAGGCTTATTTCCCATATTGAATGCAAAGCAAAGAAGTTCATCATCAAAGAACATCATAGCAAAAGTATCCATCTACACACTTTCAAGCATCCACATTCTTTCAAGCATTCAAGTATTTAACTTTGTTAGATATTTAGGTGACTCTACAATACCTGCAAGATCAAATGAAAAACCATGATAACTTCCACAAGGGAATGGCAAGACAATTGCAACGATAATATAATTGCTAATAAACATGATTAAAATGTACATAGTGAACATGCATCTATAGGCATGGAAATATGAAGTAATGATGAGGAGAAGATAAGTTATCACGCACACAAGGTGTTTTCACTTGTCAACCAAAGTTGGATCATCGTGCATTATACAATGATAATGTGATAAGAGCACTAAAGGGGGATCTCATACATAAAGTGGAAGGTGATAACAACTATCAATGCCTAAAGTGGAATTTCTCCACACCATGTACAAATATAGGTGCAAACTCCCAAGTGTCTCAATCAAATACTACTAGGTCATGCATTATCCTATGTAAACTTTAGTAAAGAATAATTAGAATTAATTAGTTACTTCAAAAGCCCAAACCCACCACCCCCCCCCCTCCCCTTAAGTGAAACTTAGGGGAATGCAATTAAGCTCACAATAGAGGATGGGTATCGGCAACTAGGTCATATTAGGTACCCATGTACAATATGCAAACACAATGCAATACAATAAATCTATGACAAAGAAGAGAAAGAGAGAAAACTTCATGCGCCAAAACTCCCCTCCAAAAGAGAATAATGTCCAAAAAATATTGTGAGTGCTTGAAGACAAAACATATTCCATGCCTACAAATAAAATTTCTAACATAAACCAACCACAAATGCAGAAATGCTTCCCATTCTGGACAGGAATTAGGAAGTAAAGTCCAAATAAAGTATGATGATGATGGTGTCTCTGAAATCTGGTCATGTGTCACCATCTCCTTGGATGATGAAGATGCCATGAATAAATAAATAATATGCCTAATCAGAATAAAGGTGACAGGATAGGAAATAATGGAAACTTATGTTGAACAAGATCTAAAGAAAAAGATGAAGTACCAACATTGGTGCCATAACTATCATCAAATATGAGTGATGTCTCTCAGAATGGAATAGGAGTCTCCAAGCTTGAAGAATCCATCGCATGCGCATGCTCAACCTTAACCAAGTAATATGACATATGAAGTGAAGGAAGAGATTGATGAATATCATTCTTTAAATAAGATGAAGAAATATATCTAACTTTAATGATGTTGTCATCAAAGAGGAGAAAGCCCCTCAAATGTGTCTCCAAAATCTGAAATCCGAGACTCCATAAAAAGTTCACAGAAATCTCGACTCCCAATCAAGAAGACAAATATATATCTCATTCAATGACTCGCTATAATCATTAATAAAAGATGGATGCATGATCTCAATTGAAGAATCAAGAACCTTTGAAGCATCTACAATATCCTCCAAAGGATTACAATCATGGGTTATCTTCTCTGAATAATGTTGAGGCACATTCGAGTTGAAAAAAGGAGGATTGAGAGATGGTAAAGAATAATTGTCTTCACACACCTCTCGAATGTAAGTCCAACAAGCATGAGGATCCCAAAAGACAACAAATTACTACATAAATTCATTATTAACATTCTAAAAAATGACATCAAAAATTGTAGCTTGAAACACTCGCCAAATGGGATAATCTCAATAATTATGAGGACAAGGAACTTCAATATACAAATAGGGAAATAGATTATAACCACTAACATGAGTGAGAATGAAAACACTCCATTTCTTATAGTTCCCTTTCTCCAAAGTGATTAAACAGCCCATGATTATATCAGGGATATACTTCTCACATTTCAAATTAAGATCAACAAATGGTTACACCCCACAATTATGCTATAAAAGAGGTAGATCACCACATAAAAGACCAAACTAAGGTCTACACATTAAAATTGGAAAACTAAGCCAAATTTTGAAAGTACAATTTTTTATCACACTCACTATAACTTGATAGCACCACTGAAAATATAGAAAACATCATGCACTTTTAAAAACAATTGCACCTGAAAAGGACTCTATATGAGCCCTAACAATGCATTGCAAGTTGTGCAAAACAGGAATAGCGATTTTCAAAAAAATTCAAGAATAGATATACAAAAATATTGTTTGAAGTCCACATAAACGAGATATCGTTGTTTTAAAATCGTTAGCGCAATGTTTTTCTTTAAATCATTGCCACCGCACCTGCAAACTCCAAATGGCCCTAGATTCAACCTCAGATGTCCAATTTAAAGGAAACAAAAGTTGTTCTTGGGGATTTGGGACCTCCTCCATGTGATGTCAACCTCTAATTTGCACTAGAACAAGCTCCAATTTTGACTTACAATAGAAAGCCACAACATGCAAAACCTCAAATTTCACCAAACTTTTCTCCAACTAGGCTATAGAATGGTGATGCCCAACTAGCCTTATTTTGCACAAAAAACCGAACCAAGCCATATTTCATACTCTTGAGAAGAAGTCTTGACAGCTAGACAGATCTAATACCATGTCAGACTCAAATTGATTAGATTTCCACAATCCATTTGAATATAAAGCTTGAATTTCTAGTCTTGACATCTAGACAGCTTTAATACCATGTTAGTGTTTCAGCTAACTATACAACACCCCCAAGATCAAATGGAAGACCAAGATAACTTCCACAAGAGAATGGCAATACAATTGAAACAAGATGCAAGAATGATATTATTACTAATGAACATAATTAAAATGTGCATAATTAGCCTTCTGATATAAGTAAGGAAATAAGAGACAATGATAAGGAGAAGATAAGTTATCACCCACACAAGGTGTAATCACATGTCAACCAAAGGTAGATCATCCTCCATTATGAAATGAAGTATGTGCAACATGTGGAGGATGATAATGTGATAAGAGTACTAAAGGTGGATCTCACACATAAAGTGGATTATGATAACAACTATCACCACCTAAAGTAGAATTTCTCCTACACCATGTACAAATATAGGTGAAAACGCCTAGGTTTCTCAATCACATACTAATAGGTAATCGATTATACTAAGTAAGCTTAAGTAAAGTGTAATTAGAATTAATTAATTACACCAACAAACTCTTCAAGTCATCCTTCTCTCTCTCCTCCAAGAATTGTAAAAAACTACAATATCCATTACACAAGGATTTATCTTTCATGATTCTCTTTTGTGTTTTTGTGTGAAGTCATAGCTATTACATCAACAACCTTGATCACATTAAAATAAGCATTTTAATTGCCAAAGTATAATATACTTAATTTTTCATATCTAACCTCTGCGATATGACAACATCTAATAATTTATTTCATTTTATTTCCAAGTTGATTCTAAGTCGGGGATTGTCTAAAGGAAACCCCTTTCTACACAACATTTTCTCATTTTTTATGTGCAGGTAAAAGTGGCACTTACATCGGCTTGGATCTGGAAAGTTAAAGACATAACAGACAATCTATAATTTAGTTACACCAAAAGTGTTAGGAACAAGATGCCCTAGGTGACCTCTTCCCAAAACAAGACACCCCAAGTGACCGCTTCCCTCCAGAACTGCATCAAAGTAAAATCAGAGGTTAGTAAAATTGTCTAGTTGTTGTCTTTGATACCCTTACAAATCCATGTGTTCACTATCACTCTATGTGTATCAAAAGTCAATCATTTCCTCCATTTTATCTTAGTTCTCATATCTCCCTATCAATTTTCTATATTATTGAAGGAACCTAGATAACCATTCAGTGCTCAGACTCTTCCAAGCCTATTGAGTTATCTCTCATTTCTAATGTATAATAGGAAATAGGATTAATCCAATCTCCATCACATCCCTTTTTTTATTGTACATTTTGGCGAACCCGACTCATAACATTCTCACTTCTAATTTGTTGTCTAGATCTAATTCATAAACCTTACATTATTGTATTTTAGGCATTTAGCACTGATCTTATCAAATTTAGATGCATTCATTTAATTAAAACAAATGCAAAACATTGCACTTCTCTCATCAATCTAGTTTATTCTTACATTGCATGTTGATAAATATTAATAAAAACTAAAAAAATATTTTACTTCAAATATTCTTGTTATATTTCATTTATATAAATTTGATTTCTATGAATGAAGTTGTTATCTTCATTCGCCAGTTAAAATTCATGTTCCCTTCAAGAGTTCCTAGATGTTCCCCTTCATGTTTATGACGATAACTTTGTTCTTCCTTTCATCCATTCTCATAATATACCATCTTGCAAGCTTGAAACCATCCATAAGGATATTTTGGTACAAAAAGAGACTATCACCACTTCCATTGAGGATCTCCCTCCTATGAACGAGGCCTTCAAGAACAATGATGATCTTTATCATAAAAGCTCCCTTCTCTAAGGGGATCATTTGATGCAAGAGGATGATTTCATGACTATTTCACCTAACGACACCCTGCTTTCTATACATTTCCTTGACATTCCTTCTATAGATGAATCCTTTATGATTTATATTTATCCCTCTCCTAAATATCATCTTACCTATAAGAATCTTTGCAAGAAAGAGCATGATATCTACCCTATTAAGGACACTCTACCTTTTCTACACTCACATGACACATCTTCTAATGATGAAGCATTGATGACTCATAATTTCACCTCTCCTAAGATATCTTTTTCCAATAAAGGTAACTTAAACCCACATATGCATTTCACATTAGAGAACTTAGTAAATTCTCCCCTCCCAAAGGGACGTTGCTGCAAAAGACCAAGAATGTTACCACTGTATATCTTCCTTCCTCTCCTACATCTTATCATAAACATCAATCCCTTTGAAAACAAGGTAATGTTATGTGTTTAATTCATGATCGAGCTCCTAACATATCATAGAGTGAAGATAAAGACCTATATGAGAACACTTCTAATCAACCTACTACTGTGGAAATGAATAATGTTGATAGGATTCTACATCTCCCTATAGACAATCCCATTACTATACATTCTTATACAAAACCTTTTCATCAACTTCAAGGTGAAATCCTTCCACCTTCCAAAAGATTGGCTCTGACATTATTTTTACACAAGCCTATATTGGACAAGAACTTGGAAATATGGATCAAGTTTCTTTAGATCTTCCCCCTTCACAAGGTACACGATTTAAAACTCAAGAAAATATTATTCACAACTCTTTCAAAACTTCATCACCCATTTCGTGTCTAAAATAAAAAATGTCATTATATGAATCCAAGTGCTTATAGACACTAAAACTCTAAACCTAATACCTTAGCATTCATTTTTCCTATTTTGTTTTTCTCCATCATGTTTTCTTACTAGCTTACTTTATGGGGTCTCTTTGTTTTGCATGATGTTCATCCTGATCAACGTAATAGGTCATTCCCTTGTCCTCCCGCTAGGGGGGTAGGCTCCCTCTATCTTATTAATCCTCCTTCTGAAGCATCCACTATCTCCCTGCTAATTGAATCCCTTATATTACGATGTGCTTCCATGCATGGACTTGTTTATAGAGGATCTATCCCTCTACAAGATTGATATCCTTGTTTATAACCTATTCCTTATTTGAAAGTGCATATCTCTCATTATTGACTCTCTTATACTACGATGTCATTCATTACATAAACTTGTTTGTACAAGATCTTTCTCTATAGGGAATTGACATCCTTGTTTCTAACCTCTTCCTTATTTAAAAGTTTATATCTGTTGTTATTGATTTTTCACTAAGAGTGCATAATGTGATGTTCTTTCTCTCTCTTTTCAATTCTTTCTCCTTTCATAGAACTTGTATCCATTATGCACACGAGTATTTTATAGTGGTATATTATTTCTAGCATAAAATCCTTTGTTCAAGAAAATAATCCGCATCTTTGATAATAATTGTTTTCATGCTTCAAATATTATGTCTATTATAAATGATCTTTTAATTATGTAGTATATTGTGTTTCTCTTTCTTTTTCAAAAAGATCCATTATCTCTTTGTTATTTATATCGATTGTTACGTGATGCCCTTCCATTCATGGACTTCTTTTCTTCTAAGTTATGTCCCTTTTCTAAAGATTTATATTGTAGACACCTAAAATTGTCCCATGTTTTCAAGCAACAATTTTTCTAACTTCCTTCTTAATTAATTAAATAATTTTAATTATTTGGTTAATTCAGTGTTATTCTTCTAATTTCGGTACAAGAAAAGGATATTTGACCCACCTTCCCTTCCAATCCCTTCCTTGTTAGGAATGAAGCTTTATAGATTCATGATTATTCCTCTCCTATAATGTGCCTTATCCATTAAGATATTTCTACCCTTAATAATTTTGATATTTGGGATAAACCGCTAGACATTGACATTGATTGTTCTCTTCCTCATGAGGCAACCTTGATAAAGGAAGACAATATTATGGTTGATATTTATTCATGTCCATCTAAAGATGATACAATCATGTGTGATGGTGATTCTTCTACTAAGATGTACCCTCTTTATGAGTATATTTGGAGCTAGAGGAAGCCATTATAAATACCTTTCTTAATATCACCTTACCTTCATTTCACGTCTCGTTTACAAAAGAAGCATTGATGGAAGTCCTTAATCCCTATTCTAAACATTGTCTTACTCATGAAGATACCATAGAAGAAGAGAATAATATCATGACTACATTTTTTAATGCTCTCCCTTCTAGTGATAAAACTGACAACAATCAAGAGCTTAATCAAGTCAATGTTGCCAATGATTTGGGTACTGAAAATCCTAAGGTTGTTCTCCATCTTTGTCAAAATAAACCGGTCATTATGGTGAAAGAAGCTCAACAACCTTACTATCATGGAGTTTCTCAGATATTTAAAAAAATAAATAATATACAAACTAAGAGTTCTTTTATTTCTCCTTCTCTTCTTGTTTGTCAATTGGTGCTTCCTCATGCACCCCATCCTCCTCAAAATCTTAGAAAGGATTATGATTTAGAATAATAGCTTTGTGCTACTCCTACCAATATGTCCCTCTTCTGAGCTTCTTCAAACTTCACCTACTTATCATGAAGTGTTACAACAATCCTCGAGAAATATGACTATCCCACCTCCTAGTCAACACAATATAACTTCCACATTAGAATGCATGCATGCAACAATTAAGAAAGCTCAAATTGTGTTTTCTCAAGATGAGTTGTCTCCTAAGGAAATTCAAGATAAACATAATTCCCTTATGGTTGTCCTTATAAACTGTAATCTTATTCAAACAACATTAATTGAAAATGTATTTGGTCTTAATGTTTGTAGGATTGACTTGTTATAGAAGATAAATACGAATGTTTCTTTAATCAAACCTAATTATATTCCTATCAATAGCTTTGATAATATTGCTAAAACAATCTTTGGTAATATCACCTTTCCTGTCAAGGTAGGTCCTATTATTTAACCTACACATAATTATGTCATGCCCGATGATCTTAATTATAACCTTCTCTTAAGACGACCAAGGCTACATGTCATACACATTGATCCTTCAACACTTTATCGCAAAGTGATGTTCATCTATAAAAACATCATTTATATACTTCTTGTTGATGATAAAATCCAAAATTACTTACAAATTGAATCTAATTCTCCTTTTATTCATGTTCCCTTCTAGATGATGATTGGGGCTCATTAGACTTAGCATCGTCTTTTGCAGGTGAATAATGTATGCACCCTAAAATGGTCGCCTAGACTCTGGGCCCCATTTATTATTTTATCATTTTATCAAATTTCTGAATCAATGCTTTGGAACATTGTCAATTCAAATCAATTTCCTTGATCAAATTGTAATTAATTCAATTATTTCAATATTTCATAAGGTTTGATCATTTTTATCTAATTAAAAGATTTAATCTCTCTTTTAATTAAATAATATTCCTCTTATTTAATTAAAAGATTTAATCTCTCTTTTAATTAAATAAAATTCCTCTTATTTAATTAAAAGATTTAATCTCCCTTTTAATTAAATTCCTCTTATTTAATTAAATTCAATTCCTCCCATTCAATTAAATAAAATTCTTCAATTTATTTAATTGAAAGAAAACCTCTCTTTTAATTAAATAAATAAAAATCCCCACTTAAAGCACTTTATTTGTTGAAAAAGGAAATAAATTAAATGAAAAAGTAAATAAAATCCTTTTTTCCTCGCATCTTTCTAAGTGGTGGGTTTTTGCCTCTTAATCATAGCCTTTGATTTTTGCCCCTTAATCTCAATCGTTCACTTTCCTTTAAAAGGAGAGACCTCTCCTTCTCATTTTCATAGTATTGTTATGCTGCAAGTTTGGAGAGCAATTTCGGAGGAGAATTTGAGCACTCAAGCTCTCTTCTTGTTTTCTTTATTCTTGCATTCATGGCTCCTCATATAGATTAGAATCATGTTTATTTCTATAGATTAGATTTGCATTCATATTTCCTTTCATAGA
>MU223628.1:4085633-4195803 GCA_018584345.1 Thuja plicata
TGAGGATGCGATTTTGTTACTTATTGCATTTATATATATCTAGATCAGCTTGTTTGGTTTGTTTACTCATTTACTGACTCATTACATGCATCTACTTCTTGAATTTTGTGAAAAAAGTGCATTTTTTTATTAAATTTAAGTCATTTTTAAAATTCCCGAGATTTTCCCGAGAAGTTGCCGATTTCTCTCCGATATTTGCCGAGAAAAAAAAATTTGGCCTCGCCGATAAGTGGCAGAGAACGAGAAGTTGAACTATGGTAATAAGGATTGGATTTTTCACAATAGAATGCTATTATATTGGTTATGTCAGTCGTGGTGTGATTTGTTTTCCATCTTTCCAAATTGGACAATTTTATTGTCAATTTCAAGAGCCAAATGTGTGTTTTAATACGAAATTTCATGTGATTGAGATAGTTGGCGTTAGTTGCAATTCCCTCTACTTATCCTGATAAATTAATGGTGATAATCTAATTACTTTGTGCTTGAGGAAGAATTCATCTCACATATGCGCATGTCTAGTATAGCTTTGTGATTTTGATGAATTCTGAGAAATCTTTATTTCCAAAATTTCCTTGAAAATTGCATCTGCATAACATGCATAACATGAATTGTGAGTTATCTATTATATGTTATCGTGGGTTTCCTTGATTAAATCATTATTTTATATGTAAGTTGGGAATTTGATGGTTGACGTATGTTAGAATTTACTTTTAAATTTGCTTTGAATTTTTATTACCCTAATCTTTTGCACTTTTTGGAGAAATTGTGGTTAATATCCAATTGCATGCATGTTCATGTTTTATTTTTCCATTATGAAGAGGACACCTCAACAGTTTACGGGCCAGTTTAATCATCGGTTTTCTTCTCATGTATCAAACGGTTCAAGATTCAAAAAGGACGGTGTGTGATTTAATGCTAAAACAGCATTATCTATAGTGTTTCGATGTCTCATTGTCAGGCACAATTAAATCTTGTTGTGAGATTACTACCTTGCATGATACATTTAGCAAGGCTCTTTTCATGCAACAATGTGGATGTGACATTAGAAATGGAAGAAACAATAAAGATGGAAGTTTTAATGCAATGGATTGAATGTTGCCAGCCATTGCAGCTCTATGTCAATATAGACAACACATCAAATCAGTTGCAGTCATCCCATTCATTAAATTACAACATGCATGATCTTCAAATTATGCAATCAATGAATAGAAAGAACCAACAATCCCTTGAAAGATCAGATTTGGTGTCAAAATGCCTATGCTAAAACCTTGGACGTGAGTATTTTACCTCCCAACAATGCCCCTTTGTCTGTAATGTTATATTCTAGTTATACTCCAGTTCTCAATGCATCAAATCATGATGATATTCCAAATGGAAATCTTGTCGGTCACTCATGTGAGCATCATAAGGTGTGCAAAAATTAAGATGAAATGGTTCTAAAAGCTGATTGGAATCAAGAACTCAAGTTACCAAATTATTTTTCCACAAAAAATAGTCATGATGTGTCAAGAAAAGATAGCCAAATCAGAGAGAACGAGACATGTGCAGTGCTGCTAGAAAATTATTGTTATGAAGGATCAACATGAATAGAATCTTTGTCATTTTCACAAGGTAATTTTGAAGGATATTTTGAGACTGAGCAAGGTTCATATGGAAAAATGCAAATACTCATAATCTATGCTATGTTGACATTCCACTAGAACAAAGTAGACTGAACGAGAGGTTGCGAAAATTTGGTATTCCTATGTCATTATCAGATTTTGTATGGTTGGACTTCTATTTGAAAGCTAAGATGACTATTGACGATGTATTAATTCATATAGAGGATCATTGGGATAGTCAATCAAGCAGGAGAGAAGATGAACATTATCAAATCCATGATTTTGGAGGATATGTGTTTGAAAAATGGGGAATATAAAGGGGTCCACATACAAGAGAATGATGGTGGGAAAATTTAAAGTGATGAAGAGAGTGAAATTATAAATACATTCATAGACATTTTCATGACAAGTGAAAGTGAAGATGTCTCATCTCATAAAATTATGAATGATGATGCCCTTCCTTTTTCGAATTTTAATCATGATAAAAATCAAATGGAGGATTTACAAGAGGTTCAAGAAGATGATCAAAAGACTATCCTAGTGTCTACACCACAAGTACACATAACCAACAATGTGGAATGAGGTAGTATTTTCATGACTCTTTCATAGCTGATCTAACATATTCAAATGAATTATATAGGGCAGACCTTAGTTTATCATGTTTTAATGATTCCAAACTTGTTGATAATGATGTTACACTGGAGTCGGATAACCTTGATGGTAATTTAAAGAATGTGGTGAAGACAACCAATCATGTTATTAAGAAGACAATTCTCAAGCCTTGCCAATCTACAAATAAGACGACTTCACATCTATGTCACTGGATGAGGTAGACAAAGTGCTTGATTTGATATCATGTTTGAGTAGAGAAATGTCAATTCATGAGTATTCTATGAACATATCAAACCTTGCAGTAGCTAATTCGTGAGAGTTCATCCATTTGATGTGCACCTAAAAGTAAGTTGTCCTGACTTCATGCTAGGTTGGGAGATTGATTTAGAACATAAGGGCAATTTTGAGCGTGTTTATTTGATGTTTGAGGAAGATTATGATTTGATTGATGATATTAATTATTCCTATAATAAAAATGATATGTTTATTAGTTAAATTCTTAGTTCTTATGAGGTTAAACATGATGATTAATTATTTAGGACTAATGATTATAACAAGGATCACAGTCTTGCTGCTTTACCTTTTGAACCTTGTTGTAATGATGGGTGTAGTACATCACTAATGCATATGCTTTCTTATGGTGTGCATGTACTTGAGAAGAATGGAGTAGTGTATCATGAGTTAAAACCTCCACAAGAAGAAATCGCGTTGTGTGAATATACACCCATAGTTGGCAACTCACTAAATTTGGTTATGTGTTTCCATTACCCTTTGCATTTTGATAATTTTTAGTTTCAATATGATGCTAAAGGTAATCAAACATGTTTGTGGATTAATCATGATCATGGAGAGTTTCCACAACTTCTGATTTTGTATAATTTCTACCCGAAATTTAAACAAAGATTGCCCAACCTTTATTTTTTTACTACAACCATGAGTTTTCATTCCTTACGAATATGTGGGGTGGGTCATTGCTACTTCATATAATGAAAATTTAATTAATAAGAAACGCATATGCTTCTTATAATTTTTTTGTATATAATTTTAGTCTTAATTAGGTAGGTGATAGTTAGTTTCATTTTGTGTTTTAGAACTGTTAGTTTTGTTTCTTATTTCTTCTTTTTTTAGTGTGTTTGTCTTTGTTCCTTGTTGATTGAGTATTTTTCTTATTTTTGTTTGTCATTCTTGGGGTAAGTGAGTTTGGTCGGGGCTCTTTCCCCATCCAGTGAAGCCTTCGTATACGTTTGACAAAAGACAAAGGTGTTTCTTAGTCAAAACTTCAAAAAGAATTTGCTCTCGCCAAGGGCTATACTTGGGAATTGGAATTGGGAATACTTTTTCACTAAAAAGTCTTGATGATATTCAATGCTAATAATCCAACATCAAAAAATACACACATGTAAAATAAAACCATAAGCATGTTATCCTAGATGACTACATTATAAGCATGTTATCATGGATGACGTAACATGATTTCATAACCCCACATTTTGGATATGCTCAAATATATAGTCAAAAAAAAAATGAAACACAAAAGAGGTTAGTAAGTGATCCTAAAGCGTCAAGAAATCTATTAAAAATGCTTAGTCTGAATAAAAGGAGTGGTTCTAGCAACCTCTATCGGGGCTATAGATACATGGCTAACAATAGAGCAATGTTAGACTAAAACATACAAAGAACTTTGTCATGGTTATGGACGCCTTCTGGCAACAGAATAATCTTTGGGAAACCTTGGACAATGTTGTAAAAATTGTCTTTGTTTTCGTCCATGGTGATACTTATAGAAGCATCTTGTTGGAATGAATACACTCAAACACACAAGAAAGCTTATGCAAAGGTGTTAATCTTGAAGCTTGTAAAACGGTGTTCCCTTTCTCTATTGGCTAGGTGATGGTTTTTTGGTGCAGGGATAGTTTGAAGGTTGTTTGCTAATCAAGAAATCCCTTGGTCATTTCTCTTTTTGTCGGGAGTATTTTTTGTGCCTCGACAACTCACACCCCATTTTTCCTTTTTCACTTTTATTTTCTTTCTTCGATCCTAGTGAGTCTGGTGTAGCGTAAGTTAGATTGTGGGCTCTTTACACTCCCGGTAGTCTAACAATCAAGTGATAGGTGTCAGGGTCATTTGGTTTGCCCCCCTATCTTTCTCTCCTTTGAGTTTTTTGTTTGTTTTCTTTCTTAGTTTGGTGTCTTATTGTTTAGGTCAAGTCCAGAAGGCCAATTTTTAGGTTTTAGGGTTTTAGTCAACTCCAAAAACTCATTTTAAAGGTTTCGAGGTTTCAGGGTTTGGAGGTTTTGAGTTTTTGATGTTTCGGGGTTTTCAGGTTTCAAGGTTTCAACCTTTCAGAGTTTCCAGGTTCTAAAGTTTTGAGGTTTTGAGGGTGTGGTATACCTAAAAATACCTTTCGAAGATAAACCCCGAGGCTAGTCTGCATGAGTTTTTTCCTCTGCTTGGCCCTTTTGGGTCAACCTTTCTGATTTTTTCTATTTTGTTTTTATTATCTAGTGTTTTGTGTTTACCTCCGTCTTTATGTTTCTTTAAGTTGGATGTTATTTTTTCCATAGTCGAAGAAAAGAAAGAGGGACAAAATTTGAGAAATCTCGGTTTTCTTCAAAATGCTGGAATTTTGGAGGTCAAATCTTCTACATGTGGCATTTTTTTGTATTTCTAAAGCTGTTCACGATCGACCAATGGAGGGGACAGTTGTTTCATATCGTGACATGCATTCATTTCATGATGAGGAATTTATTTGGGCGTCCAAAAGAAAACAACAGCTAAACTCAAATTTATTCTTGAATTTTAGGGCATGTTTGGTCTTCTAAAATACTTCTTTTTCGAGTTTGAATCATTGGAAATCAATGTTAGCATTTAGTAGTATAAGTTAGGAGTAGATTTCAGTAGTTAAAGTTCAGTTATAATTTTATTTTGCCAAAGAATAGATGCTCAAAAATCCTACCTACATGATTCATATTTTTGAGTTGTAAAAACTATATAAACTCATCAAGACATTGTAATAAGGGTAGAGTTTTTTGCAATAGAATGTTATGACATTGGGTATTGAAATTGAGGTGTGATTTTTCTGCCATCTTTCCAAATCTGAGAATTTTATTTTCAAGATCAAGAGCCAAATGTCTGTTTTACTGTGAAGTTTCTTGCGATTGAGATAGTTGGTGTTAGCTGCAATTCCTTCTACTTGTTGTGGCCAATTAATGGTAATGATTTAATTACTTTGTGCTTGGGGAAGAATTTGTCTCACATGTGTGCATGTCTAGTATGACTTTGTGATTTTGATGAATTTTTAGAAATCTTTATTTCTGAAATTTCCTTGAAGACTGCATCTGCATAACGTGAATTGTGAGCTATCTATTTTATGTTATCATGGGTTTCCTTGATCAAATCATTGTTTTATATGAAAGTTACAAATTTCATGGTTGATGTTCATTAGGATTTAGTTTCAATAATTTGCTTTGAAATTCTTGTTACCCTAATCTTTTGCACTTTTTTGGGAAATCATGGTTAGAATTTAGTGCATGTTCATACTTTCTTAAAATCTGAAAATCACAAAAAAAGTTGTGAAGTCGTTTGTTTCTAGCTTTACCATTTTTGAACCAGCAAAAGCCTCTGTTTGTAATCACATAATCTTCAATTGAACATCAGTGCGGTTGTGACCCGACCATAGAGAACCTTGGGACTGAAGTCATTGTTCTTTCAAGAGAGGGATTTGGATCTCATATCCCTATAGTTACATTGTCTGAAAATGAAACTCAACAGTGACATGTTATGACCACAAATTGAGTTGTAGCTTGAAAAATTGCACCTACACTATTTCTTGGATTGCACCCACTAGTACAAAGTTTGTCTCATTTTTTGAGGTATAGAATGCCATTGGTATTTTTTCCCTGGTAGAGGATGCCAATTGCATTATGTACCCAAGGATTTAGGACCAAATTTCAACCACGGCCCTATGTCGACGTATTAGAACGAGATCTGGTCTCTATGTCAGCCTACCTAAGTTTTAACGCTGGAAATAATGGATTGAGTATATAAACCCCCTATCTCTCCTCATTTTGGTATCCATCACCGACTACAATCATTATTCTTTCTTCTTCATCAAACATTGTTTGAAACCTACAATATCCACCATTCAAGGCATTTCTTGCATGATTTCATTTTAGATAAATATATTGTGCATCCACCCTTCTTCCCTATTTTTCTTTACGCAGGAAAAAGTTACGGAGCCATCATATGGGATTCCGAAGGATTGGATATACTTAGAGAGATCTAAAAAAATTCAGTCAAAATTGTCTGGTACAGAATGTCATTGGCATTCTATCCCCAGCAACAGAATGAGTTTTACCATGTACCCTTTATTTTCAGATCAAATTCGACAGAGAGTCAGGTTACAGATTTCAGGTCCCAGATTTATAGTCACTGGTCTTTCTTGGATTTTGACAATCGAGAATTCAGATCTGAAAAGTCACTTCTCCTATTTCATTTTCAGGTGTATTCAATTTTTTCTCCATTCCATTTCACATCAATTTTCTCATTTTGATTCGATTAGATTTTATGTTAATTAGTCTTTTGTAGGTCAATAGCATTCCTCTCATCAATCCTAAGCAACAAAGGAATAAAAACCCTTCAAACACAGATATAGCATTGGCTTCTTTCAAGTGGTGTTACTCCTATTTGTCTTGAAGTGGTTTTGTATTCCAATGTGTCATATGAATTGGAGAAATTAGCGATTTTATGTGATCCTCTTTTCATACTGTACACATCTATTCTCTAGAATATTGATTCAAAATACGAGTTTCTTCAATGACAGAGACTTTAGAACTAAAAGCTTTACTAAGCTTCTAGTGTGCCACCAAGACTTGTAATCTTACTTATCACATCATCGATCTTCTACATGTATGTTGTTATGGTGTCTTCTTCCTCTATCTGAAAACCTACATACTTAGCCTTTGCATTCTACATCTTAGCTTCTTTGACCATATTATTTCCTTCTTGCTTCGATCTCATCCGGAGTGTTTACTCCACTTGCAGTTTCACATATTGAGTTTCCACATCTTTTCAAGTCTGTAACTCAGAGAGATCAAATATCCTCGCAATTAAACTTTCCAACACATCAAGATCACCTTAAGAGGTTAATCTCTTCTCTAAGGAACCACAACTCTCATTCCAATTGTTGAATTTATGGAAGAAAACTGAGAGTGGGGGGAGTGAATGAGTTGTCTGCAAACTTTAAAAGCTCAATACAAATTTAATTAGATTCACCAAATATACTTTATTTCTTAATTTCAAAAAGATGAAAACATGAAAGCACAATGATCACCAAACATATGAAACACCATATTTTCAAGGAAAACACTATTAAAGGAAAAACTAGATAGAAGATTATTCTCAAATATGAAAACACATGTTAGGGTTATACTGATTAAGGTGATTTTTTTTTAAATGGTTCCCTTCCCAAAGAAAGAAACCTCACTGTCGGAGGGCTCATTGCCCAAAAGAAGGATAAAAGAGAATAGATCAACCACTAATGCACAATAACTTAATCGACTAATCTATAGATAACTTTCGCTTACTACTTCCAGAAGCTAAGACATAAATATCCACATTGTCCTCAAACACTCTTCACAACTCCTCAAACATGTAGGGAGACATATCCTCCTTCATACATCCTCTTCGCATAGGTACACACTTACATAGAATTTGCACAAGTATGCACAAATATCACACTTACACCATAAAGATATATCCTTTATTTACACGAATCCATTTTTGTGAAGTCTGTCACAGTCGCCAAGCAAGTAGCCAAATATAATTTGAAATAGGTTGGCACTAAACATTCCCCTCATGGGGTGAAATGTGAAGTAGACCACAACACGTCATAGTTGGGACCAAAAATATCACCATACATGTTGCATTCCAACTTGCATATATCCAAACAAATAATTTAAGTGTAAAGACCTTAGATCGACCAAACCTAGAGTAGAGACACTATCAAAATTTGAAATCAAGTCTCCAAAAAAAATCCCATCTCATCCAAAAAGAAAGAAGCTAAGGACATTAATAGCTCATTCAAGAAGTGCACCATCAAAAAATGTCATGCACAGAAATTTGAAGCATGCATTTCACGAAGAGACCCCTATCAATCACATCCATAATAGAACAACTTCAAAATCCATTTTACCTTATTCCAAACCATCAAACCTTGAAATAAATATATTCAAATAGTCTTCATTATCATATCAAATTCTCAGTAATAGATTCTTAGCATACTGAATATATGGAGCAATATACTCAACACTAATTACAAAAAGCAATCACTAATGACAACATCAGCATGTTGACATCAATGATAACCATACAGACTCACGCATACAAATTCCTCAATTACTCAATCCACTCATTCTACTTAATTCTGCAACAACTTACTAGATTGTTAGATTCACGGTCTCTCTTTTCCTCTCCATCTCACATAGCCTTTCTAGTGAGTTATATCATGGAGTATTTTGACCTTGGTGTATGCTCTTGTCATTTCCATGTGACCATGTATGGTTTCGCAATAGCTTTCTGAATGCCATACTAGTGCCTGAGACATTTTCTTCGTCAAGGTCTTTTCAACAAGTTAATCTAGAATTTTGTTTTTAATGCAAAACCTTTTTTCTGGTGTCTTTTATCTATTGTTGTCTTTAGTCTTTTGTCTTTTTGTTTCTGTCTTTGTAGTTTTACCTATGATCATCTCTTTCTCCCTTTATCTTATTTTCTTTATCATGAGCATGAGCTGGACTCATACTCCCACTAAAGTGGTGGTTAAATGCACCATCTTAAATTGTAAGCATCTATAATTAGATGCTCAAATAGACCTCATTTTATGTATGAACTTTTGCATTAATTTTAGCTATTCTAGCATATCATCGCCTATATTTCCGGCTTTTTGTCCACCTTCCCAAATCTCAAACCAAATTTCATCCTCTTTTGGCGATAAGAGGATGCCCAAGCGGGCCTCTTCCTTGTATTCTTCCCCGAAATTTAAATCGAGGGTTTGTCTTGTGTCTTAAGTGGTATTTCTAGATTCTCATCGGCCTACCTTGAGTTTTGAGCTCTCCTACAATTTTGTGTCTAAGCATTGTTAAACAAGATCTCAAGTATTCTAAGGTGTTTATCAAGGCAATCTTCTCCATGGTTCGAGCTTCTTTCCCTCATTGAAGGCCAAGTAAAGGAGTTCATCATCAAGGAAGAAGATCATAGTACAAAAACCATATAAACACATTCAAGCCTCCACATTCCTTCAAGCATTCAAGTCATCTACTTTTCAAGTCATCCTTCTCTCTCTCCTCCAACTGTTATCACAAATTAGAATACCCATTACACAAGGTTTTCTCAATTATAATTTCCTTTTAGGTTTTTGTGGGGAGTCAGAGTTATTGCATCAACATACTTGATCACATTAAAAGAATTATTTGCATTGCCAAGTTATAGTACACTTCATTTTTTAATCTAGCCTCTGCTATATGATAAAACACTTTCGTTTATATCATTTGATTTCAAGGTTGATTCCAAATTGTAGTTTGACTAAGGCAAAACCCCTCTTAACACAAAAAAAAAAATCTCAGTTTTCTATGTGTGGGTATAGGTGGCATTCACGCTAGCTCAGATCAAGAAAGTTTAGGACATGATAGACAGTCTCAAACTGAGTTTAGTAAAAAGTGGTAGGAAAAGGATGCCCAAGGCGACCACTTCCCATGAACATGATACCCCAGGCAACCTCTGCCCTCAAGAAATGCATCAAACTAAAATCACAACCTAGTAACATTATCTAGTTGATGTTTCTAATACCTTTACCAAGCCATGTGTTTCATGTCAGTCTATGTGTATAGAAAGTTAATCATTTCCTCCATTTCATCTTAGCTCTCCTCTCTCCCTATCAATTTTTTATATTAGTGAAGGAACTTAGATACCCATTCAGCACTTGGAGTCCTCAAAGCCTATTGTATTATCTCTCCTTCGTAATATACAGTGGAAAATATGATTAATCCAAACTCCTTTGTATCCCTTTGTGTCCCTTTTCTTATTGCACACTATCATAAAACTACAACTATAGTGGTTAATTAATGTATAATTTAATGAAAATTAAAAATTTTGGTTCTCACAGGAAAAGCAAAATTAACTAAAATAGCCTTGCTCGTCATTTGTTCTTGCTACGACCAAAAATAACACAAAAAGCAAGCATAATCTCTTACTCATTGGGATACCGTAATTGAGGATATTACTCTTAGTAAATACCTTTAATGACGGACAAAACTGACGATTGTCCAGCTCCACCATCATAATATGAACAAGTTTCACCTATTACCTAATTACCTATTACTTATAAATAATTTTATTATATTTTATTTTTTTAAATAATTAAAAATACCAATACAAATAAAATTGAGGACTTTTATGTTTTAACAACATTATTATGAATGTAATTTTTAAAGTAATTTTAGTTTCCAAACATTAAACTAATTAACCCTAGCCTTTGCATTCCGTTTATTACATCCATTGTATTGGTATATGATTACTGATCTAACCTATATTATACTGCTAATAGATTCACCTTTCCACAAAATAGATATTCTATACAATAGATAGATTTCAGAAGGAACAAAAATAACATTGTGAATATGGAAATTACGTTTCTACATTAAGTAGGGCTAATAACGTACATAAATATGAACAAGATCAACACAATGTACTTTGTAACACAAAGGAATTTTAAAAAACAAAGGTTTATACATCACCAACTACTTTTAATCTTCTTATCGTTTTTTAGAGCAATCTTCATCAAAGTTAACAACAATTATGATTACTTTAATATAAATATCTCAAATATAGGCTAGCTAGACATAAAAATAAACTATTTTTTAATTTAATATTTGATTGAAAATTAAAAAAATTGTATTATTATTTTCAATTAACTAATAACTACTAAAAAAATACAGTTACCTAGCTAGACATAAAAATAAACTACTTTTTAATTTAACACTCGATTGAAAATAAAAAATAATTGTATTGTTTTTTTCAATTGACTAATAACTACTATAAAAAGTACAGTTAAGGATACATTATGCTGTCTAGATATAAGTCGGTCAAGTATTTTCTCAACAATTTACAAGATCCAATTCTACTCCATATTTTAACATTTAATTTTTTTTCAATAAACTCTTTTACGCATGTTTCTTATAATTATCATCATTTATGAAATTAGAAGAAAACTATGATAAAGACTTAATGGTAATAGAAACTATAATTATGGGTTATTCAAAATGTACCTGGGCGTCTTGTTCTGATGTTTTATTGTTGTTGTTTTCATGAGAACACTTTTGGTATTTTTCTAATAACACCTGCATGCTTCACATTTCATAAATAAATAGTATCATTAGTTTCATGTAAAACTAAATATAATAGACTTCTATATTAAATGAAAAGCCAATCATTTTTGCAAAATTAAGAATTAAACAAGAATATTGAAAATAAGAAGTAGAACTAATCATTTTCACAGAATTAAGAGTTGAATAACAATATTCAAGATTTTGTATTACAAATTTGATGCTATTGAATACAAATTTTTTTTACTTGATGTTTAAAATATAATGACTTTATCTTTTAACAACAAAACATTCTAACAAATTTATAAAAAATTTAAAAATGCATTAGGCTATATTTATAATATTATATTTTTAATAGTTTAAGCCAGTCTGTTTAATGATTTGTAAAGTCAAGGTTCAATTTTATTGTGAGTTCCATCAAATTTGATCTAATATCTGAAATCCACACTATTACATGGAAAACGAAACATTGAATAGGTAACAAAAACATTTATGTATACATTTGAAAGTTGATTTATTCTAATATAAAGTTTTTTTTAATTTTCTTTTAATCATTACAAATACTTTATGAATACTAAATTGATTTTTTCATATAACAATATTACATTATCCTTAATATGACAAAAATGTATTCATTTCTCTATTTTTTTCATTCCCTTCTAACAAAACCTATTTTAGATATAATAATGTCAACATGTTTCACCTTTAACTTAATTACCTAACATGGTACTTTAGGCAGGGGTTGAATATGGTTGCATATTCAATGCTTCAATGCAGATTAAGGTTCAGTCTCGGTGCAACCATGGATTTACCCAACCTACCGCCCTTGCCTAATTGCCAAACATGGCGCTTACCTAATATTGTCTCTGACTCAAGGGTCAAAAATGGGCGTTGATTCAACATGGATCCAAGTTAAAACTTGGTGTAGACCCATGTTTGCCATATTACACTAGGAAAACTGCAAATGTACCTGGGTGAACCCACTTGAGCTCCCATGAGTAATATTGCAAGATAAAGTCAAATTTAAAGAGTAACAACAACAAAAAAAAAAAGTAAAAATAAAAAATAATGATATTCCAATGCCCCCCAATGTATATATTTCCCCTAATGTTTCCGTATTTGGAGCTTGCAACTCACTTCACAAACACAACCCCCCAAGAACATTGTGTTTTCATCCAAGCTAGTATTGTTGGGTTTTGAAATTTGCCTGATTTATTTCGAGGGTGAACGATGAAAAGGAACAAGAGCACAACAAAAGCTTAGGAATCATTGGATAAGAAATATTTAGCAACCAATAGTTAGTAAATCTATCATTTTTCAAATGTTTTGAATAATATTACTACGGTTTCTTTCTTTTAAAAAAAGAAAACTATTTTCAAGTTTTTTTTTTTCCATTTTAATTTCATACCTAAGAACGATTGGAATCGAAAGTTGTACTTCACTTGCTTATGGAAAGATACTCCACCCAACAATGGGTCATAGTACAAAACAGATATAATAACACAATAATGCAAGAAAAATCACTTACTTTGGAATTCTTCAATGAAAAGGAATCTACTGATTCAAAACCTATAATGTATCACGACATGGGCTTACATTACAAATAAAATCAACCCACGAAGAACTTTTGTGAGTTAGAGCTACGACACTAGTAGAGCTATCTTCTATAACCTTTGTTCACCTCTTTTTAGAGGCCAATAACCACCTTAGAAAGTTTTGACCCTCCTATTCTAGACCCACCACATTGCCATCCTTTTCCCTACCTTGGAATATGCCCAAAATAGTATTTGGCGCCGACCAGAGTATTTTAATTTTTTGTGTCACCTCCTATAGTAGCACAACTTCTTGACATCGTAAATTTTGATCTAGGAACCCAATTGAGCCCCTTTTATTAAACAAAGGATTTCGGAGTGCTCTACAAACTTCTTTTTCCAATTCAAGAATTGATCAAATATAAGGTCTCATTTAATCATTTAAAGGTCCACCATTCATTTTGAGTTTAACTATTATATATTTATTGAGCCTTGAAACATTAATATCTCCCAAATGCTAGATGAGATCAATACGATTCTTTCACTCGTCATTATATACTTCAATCCTGCTCCTTGGGATTAGTTTACATGCCCATATAGGGTGAATTACTAAAAAATAACAGGTGATTACGTTTGGCCATTTCAAACTTTTAAACATCCTACACCTTTTAAGTGTCATAATGGACTCCAAAACTAAAGAAATCTATAAAACATAAAGAAAATATTAGTTCTCTAAAGACACATTGCCCTTGTACTACGAGATACTCCATCAATTGTGCAAGACCAAAATGAACAAAGGCTTTCTAAGATAGATTGAACATCGCTTCTTCGACAATGTCTAACAAGCATAAAATTAATGTAAAGAAGTGGGAGAGTTCTTTGATGGTGTAACAGTTGCAAAATAGAGAATACAACCTCATACTTTTCAAGGAAGGATCATTTATGCACCATGCATTTAAAGGGAACAAAAGCTTGTCGAAGCCAAATTGAAAAGGGTTGCCACAAAATATAACATTGTACTTGATATTAAAGAGCATGAGGATGCAAACATGAGAAGAAACAAATCGAAGATTATTGTGCATCCTCTTACCAAGAAAAGGTCAACGAAAATTCCTAATGGCTTCACACAACCATCTAGATCGCATTCTTTTATGTTAATGCTATCATATGTTTAAGAAGAAAATTTTTTGGTTGCATCCAAAAACAAGAGCATTGGAAAAGGCATTCAAAAATAAATTCGACAAGGTTGTAAATCAAAGTATAGCTCATTGCATTTATACAAATGGACTTCCTTAAACATTGTTAGATCACCTTTCTAACAGGATATTGTGAATAACCTTTGTAGTACACCTCCTAATTATGTTAGACCTAGATGTGAAATTGTGTAAACCATCTTTCAATAAGCTACATTACAAACATCATTAAGAGTGGTCAAGTATACATGGTCCAAAACAAGTGTTTGCATAATTGTTTTATGGACATAAGGCCTACAAAAATAGACCATTAATCATTTATGCTAGTGTGTCTTTGAGGACTTATGTTTTTGAAGGCAATAGAATGTGAGACGCTGATAAATGATGCAAGTTTGATTGCCAATATCCTCAAAGAATTCATTGACATAGTGGGGCCTAAAAACGTTGTCAAGTCATCTCAGACAACATTAAAAATTGTAGGTCAACCGTGTTTACAATTAAGGCTAAATATAGTCATATTTTTTTAACACCAACTATTATCCACTTAATTTAATATTCCAAATATTCTTGGGCAAATTGAATGGGTCAAACAAATAGACAGAGGCATAGGAGATTCAAATCTTTGTGACAAATCATCATATATCAAAACCCATATTCAGGTCCTTTTCGAAGTCTCCACAACTACACGATGATGCCCTGAAACCAAAGAAAAAATGTTAAGGATATATTAATTTAAGCAAGAAATTATTTGTTAAATGTATTTGTAGATTCTGAGTTCAATTCTTAGGTTTATATACACTAATGTATTTAACAAAGTAATGAAAAAATGAATGTGATGAAATAATTTAAATTTTTATATCGTATATTGCACATTATGGAAATGTTTCACTAGTATTATTGTTTTATATTTCTTCTATTGATATGAGAGCCAGATTAGCAGAGTTGGGCATTCACATCGCTGAAAAAGGGAAGAACAATAACCATCCATGTCCAAACCTCATCATCTATCTCTGCTAGTCTTCCATCAGTTTGCCAAGAAGTCTTCTCGCCAATGTAGTTATTTTCGAAGTATGATTTCCGTATACGCATTTCATCAAAATTATTTTGTTTCGGAAATTCTTTTATATGCCAACACATTCCAGCAGAGAGACTAGGCACTGGTTTGACAGAGGAACGCGAGAGAATTTTGTGAAAATAGCTAATTCATAGAGGAATGTTGAACAGATAAACACAATTGTCGTTTCAATGAGAAACTGTTGCTTTGTCCAATTTATCGGAGAGCAATATATAGTATATACATATTGTTTGTGCCATAAAGTTATGTAGGCATTTCTCTTACTTTTTAACTTGCGACCATATGCCAAGTATCATTGAAGGCTCGTGGAATTTATCCAATATACATATAAATTGTTGTGCCATCATAGCTAGAAGGAATTACACTAACGATCACTAAAAGTATTCAAAGTTTCAGTCCTGTAACGGTACTGATTCGTTGCAGCTAGTGTGTAAGTGCACGCACACTGGCCATTCATAGCAGTTGTACCACAGAGCTGTTGGATAATGATGCTAGTGTGCAACTGAAAATAGAAATAATAATGTCAAATATGCACTTGGGGTTTTCAAAAAGAGCTTCTAAATTAGTTTTTAGTTTTTCAATAAATTTTTATAAATGACAATTAGTTGTTTTAGACATTTTTTTATTAGTCATGTAGTGAATTGTTGTGTTTTTAGAGGCTGCAACCTCTATAAAGGACTGTCTTTTTGTATTGTTTATGTAGATAAAAAATGTAACTTCTATAGTAGAGATGAATCGTAATGTAATAGAGATTGCATAAATAAAATATTTTGGTATGTTAAATTAAATTTTAGCTATTGTGTTGGATTTTACATCTACAAAGTGGTATCAGTGCTGGTTGGGCCTAGCTCCCTCACGGGAGGGCCCATGATCATGAGTGTGATCTTTGGAGACTCTACTTGGTGTGTTTGTGAGATCTGATTATATATTTCTCTCATTTAGAGAAGTTATATTTATGTTTGACGATTGCAACGGTTAAGGTTGTTGATGAGGTTATCAAGTTATTCGTTGAAGTAGAAGCGTGAAGAATTGACATGTACAGATCTTAGCTTCAAAGGAGTGAGGTTTTTGGTGTTTGTTGTTGTACCGAGAGGTTCATGTTAAGAACTTTTGTGAGCAGTTTAATAACTGCATTGTAAATTTTACATAATTATTGCACCTATGAAGGATGAGAACAAAAAAGGGTGAAGAGATGGTTAGGAGTCATGCCACCAAACTGTGTGAAAGGTGATTAAAGACAAGGTGTAATGAGATCGCCTTGCCCACATTGGAAATGTGGTCTGCATATGGCAGAAGTCTACGTATGAGGTAGATAGTGTTGCAAGAAATGCAACATGAGATGAGACCCTCCTACCAAATTAGTGGTAGCCACAGCCACCAAAGAAATGGTTGTCAAGTTGAGATTGAAGCCCAGTTTTATTTAACTTTTGCATAGATCCTTCGACAATGTGCAATGACAATCAACAAGAACAATTGGGTGCAGATGAAGTGTCATGAGTTTTTTTGTTTGTTACAAAAAGGAGGGGAATTTCGGCAATAATAGTCCACCAACACAACTGAGAGGGGAGGTGAATCAGTTGTGTGCCAAATAATTCAACCTTAAACTTATAAACTAATTATTCAATGCAAATCTAAACACATCATAACACAAGCAATTGTTGTCAAGAAAACCCTAATAAGGGAAAAACCCCAGTGGGAATTAACACCCACAAATAATGCATTGAAAGTATTGTATCCCCGTTATGAGATCTAGCCCGATTAGGAGTTGATTATTACATAGAGTACATAGTCCCTGTTAAAGGACAGAACCTGTTAGCAGTAGAGAGAAATAAGAGGCTCATTGCCCAAATGAGAATATTAAATCCACCTTCTGGACTTATTGTCCAAAGTACAGATATAGAAGTATACAATAACTAGTGAACTGACTGATAGCAACTTGCTTTGCCTAAACAATTCCAATGAGGTTCATATGCCTAATTTATATATATTATTCATAACTTTAAGACCATTTTTATAAACTTGGTTCATTCTCCTATTCTCAATTAAGATTAGGGCACCTAACAACCTTGTCTAAGGAAAAAGAACTAAACTTTTGAAGAATGAAAATGGCCTTGCAAATAGCAGGAACTCACCTTGCATTATTGTCTTTCTCCAATAACATATCTTGTAAACACATCATTTTATTCACTATTTTAGCCTTTATCCTCACGAGGCACTTAAATCTCATCATTAATCATTGTGAAAGTGGAAACACTAACACGTGTTTTAACCTACATTGAAGCTACCAGCAATGATCGACAATAATGTTGGCAACATTGTTGGTCATCACAATGTTAGTGGTAATGATAAGATTGATTACACTCAATTTCAGTGTATTTTGTAGTATTTTGTATTCCCTTTAATGCCTGGCATGTCTTCAATTTGACTTCTTACGATTTACTCTAACGATCTTCATACAATTTGTTGATTCTATGGTCTTCTTGGTATATTTCAGATTTTGCACAAGTTGGTTATAGATTTTGACATCATTTCATTCTAAAAATTGCATATTTGTGGATTCACCAAAAGACAAATAGTATAATTATAGATATTCAATTTAGTTGACATTTTAAGATTGTATGTTTAACCATTTTGAACACTGGGGGGATTAAAACTGAGATTACTATGCATTGTCATATTTCGGACTGAGCAACACTAATAAGGATAATTCACAATGATCAATTGTAGTTTCAATCATCTTTGATTGCACTGAGCGCTAGTAAAGTCAATTGTAAATCGATCATCCTTAAATTGTAGGGTGACTCCATTGCTGATAGGAGATTACAAATTCAACTTGCTTGAAGATGGGTAAAGGGACGCCTCATTTGGAGAGAAAAAATGAACTGATGACCTTTTATTTGAGAATACAGAATCAACTTTTATGAAGATGGATAAAGAGAGGCTTCATTTTGCGAAAAAGAATGGACTGATGACCTTTTATTCGTTATCGATAGTTGTAAACTTCACTTCTATTCTTAAATCTATAAACACAACAAGGCATCTTAAAAATATTATGAAAAAATAAATCTATAAAAATAATTTGGAGTTCTATACAACCTCTATTGTGCATCATGCAGATGTTTCCCTATCATTCGTATTTTATATTCCTTATATATTGATAGGGATGACAAAGCCAAAACTAGCTTCTGCACTGATTAGTTACAAAATACTATAGAATGGCTCGTCTGAGACTCCAAAGAAGAATATGTAAGAATTTCAAGACATAATTTAGACACGAGAATAACAACAAAACTGGGCATTCACAGAAAGGTGATTCATCTCAAAATGTAACAGACAGAGATAATTGCAAATATCGACACAAATGATCGCATTGACGGACTTCCTATTTTTGGGTATAAAAATTGGCAAGGAAAACCATAATAAAAAATTTCAGCTTCGACGATAATCTTTTAATTTCTTTCGAAAATTCTGTCATCTTGATGCAGGAGCATCTTAGGTGAATTTAAAATGAGTGTCAATCAAAGCTTTTTACATTTTATATTTTATTGTACTTTTTACATTCGGTGAATTTTTGGTATTTATTTAGTCAAATGTCTTCTTAAAATATTTTGAAATCATTTATCATAGATATATGGTTGAGATTTGGTGTAATTTAGTGACATTTAATATTAGCAAAATTCAAAACTTTACAAGGTGGACATTGGGAGCTTCTGTACCCCAGCTTTATCTCAAATGGAAACAAAAATCAATTCAAATTCAAAAGCTTGGAGGTTACAATGTATGACAAAAAAAAATCTCCAAAAAAAAAAAGTGGGTATCTATAAGAGCATTTAAGTTTGGGTGTTAAGAGGGAGTGCAAATGGTCTTATATGGACAACTATTTTTAGATTATTGTAAGAGGTGTTGTAAGAACTCTTAATTAAGCTTCTAAAAAGAAATTCAAATAAAAAGAAGTGACAATCTAATTTGGACATATCATTTATGGGTTCCTAAATGAATCAAAATGCAAGAGTTGATATATGAATGGCTTAGCCTTAAACAACAAATGCTAATGACTGACTCCTAGACTAAAAGTGCTAAACTGTCAGAAATAAATAACTTTTTTCGAATTTAATTTGTTACTTAGACTTGTTGCAGGTGTAGTTCTGAAAAGAAAAAGGAAGATGAAGGATATTGCTGCTGTAGTCCACCATTGTTTGCATGTCTATATCAGATACGTCCACCATTGTTTGCATGTCTATATCAGATAGCAATGTCAAGATGAAAAGCCAATAGATACAGCTCATTGCTTTGTAAACTTGTTCAAAATGTTTAATAACAATCCCTCTACTTTGGCGTATCAATTTGACGTCCATATAATCTTTGTTTGCAGATTTCAAATCAGATTGACAATAGCATTTGCTATAGAAGGAAAATCTTTCAGCTAGAGAACTAATCAAAACGAATTTCAAAACAAGAAGGAAATTCCGAAGACCAATTATTTACTCCAGTCACTGAAAAACATTAAAAAAATGGAGAAGACAGGGCTGAAAAATATAGCCCAAGTAATAAAGCAAAGAAAGCAAATAGCGTAGCTCTATTTACATAAAACATTCTTTCGGCAGCTCTATCGTAATCTATGAAACCCTGTTTTTTATTTTGTTGCTTGGAGTCGACAGCTACTAGACATACGAATTCAAGAAATCGTTTTCTAAATTTAATGATTCTCATTTGGGTTACAAAAAGCCTTCTACCAACTCAGCCAAAGAAAGATAAAGACAAAGGAAACTACACAACCATATTTCTGACTTCAAAGCTGTTGAGCAATTTTAAAAACAGCAATCAATCAAAACAGAGAAGCCATTAAAAAATAAAACATATCACACAAAAGTTTATGCAGTTAATTCAAATTACGTAGTTAACCGATGTATAGCTACATCCACACGAAACGCCAGGTAATATCTTTTATCAACTATTACAGCAGTCTTTTCTTATCTTTTATAACAAATATTTTTTACTCTCGAAATATGAAGAAAGAGCAGGTAAACGAAGAGGCAAAGGGAAGAGTACAGGTTTGGTCACCATTGGATTTCACACACTTACAATCGCCCATTTGATGATCAAAATACAGATACAAGTATTTACATTCAAAGATATCCCGCACTTTTCCAGACATTGTAAAGAGATGCTTCACATCTTAACAACGCCAAGACAAGCTTTGCAAAACTTCAACGACTCATTCGTAAGAACCTTCAAGTGCATTAGTAAGATTTGTTAGGAAAGCAACAGTGTGGAAACACTAGAAAACATCAGATTTAACTTGGGAAAACCCTTTCGGGAAAAACCCACCAGCCAACAAACCCTCGAGCAACTTTGCATAACAATAAAAATATTTACATACAATGCACTCTAGATTGTTACACAAACTCAGATTGCCTTACAATCAACTTGAAGTAGCACCACGCTACTCCCCTCAAATTTATAACGAATTCCGCATACATTTATACACTCTGTGATTCCTTATAGAATTTGGTATAGCAACTACCTCTCCATGAAACGGTTACTAGCAACCTTGGCGCTCCTCCAGTTGACGGTCCCTTCGGCATCCGTTCACTCCCTTCGCCTCGGAGACTCCCTTCGGCATCGAGTCACTCCCTTCAACATCCAGTCACTCCCTTCAACCTCAGACACTCCCTTTGTCCTTGGGTTCACTCCCTTCGCCTCGGAGGCTTCCTTCGAGTGATTTCACTTCCTCGGGCAACTTGACTTCATTCACTCAAATGGTTACTCCCTCGGGCAGTGACTCCCTTCGGGACACTCCCGTCGCCTCGGAGGCTCCCTTCGGGTGACTTCACTGCCTCGGGCAACTTGACTTCTTTCCCTCAGATGGTCACTCCCTCAAGCAACGACTCCCTTCGGGACACTCCCTTCGACGTCGAGACACATTTCCAACTGACTGCTACCATGTTGTTACACCCACAACATTGTCACATCTCCAACCGACGGTTTGACAGTCATTCCTCCAGCCGACAGTCTGACAGTCACCGAACTATACCGCACACCTCTATACACTACGAGGGCATGTCCCTATGCCACGGGTCCCACTACTGATGGGTCCCACCATAGTGTACACCTCATCGTACAATGAGAAACCATTTCCCCGCACGCCCACTGTACTTCACCTCACCCATATGGGGAGTACGTACGAGACATATCCAACAATCTCCCACTTGACGAGGTACGTACTAACACCTTGAGAGACTCCAGGAAATTATGGAGTCTAATGTCCATCAACGCTGATATACCACCCGAACACAAGATCATCAGGAACTAGAATTTATTGTGTGCACAAATGAGATACTTGCAAAATAGTAGCATCTCATTCATGGACGCTACCACCTTCTACCATGCCACTGCCACTGGACACACATAGAAGCTATCCACTGAGAAAACCATACAATCTATCTCCGAAAAAACTATAACTCCATCTCCCAAAGCACAAAACTCTCGATCCAAAGGCTAACCAAATGTATCAACATTTGTCACAATCATAGCTGAAATAGCACCCACAGTATGTGCTAGCACATCAACTATACATACCTCTAAGGTATACCAACATGGACTCCGAAACATCAACATATACAACCTTTACCCACAGTCTCAAGCCTCAAGTGCAATTCCTGCCACATATACACTAAGAAGCACTCACTGCGTGCAACTAATGTCAGTTTGAAATGAATTCATTCTACAGCATCACATAGATGTACAACAAAAAACTTGTAGCATCAAGAACATCAACCATGTACCATGTCCTTCTACGTACACCTCTAAATGCCTGTCATACTTCCTACTGAAACCATCAACCGTTTCAACAAACACATCTCTAATCACAAGAGAAAACATCATCACCATCGTCGCTAAGTATCCATGAGAACGTGTAACCCATCAATCCATGCTAACTCTAAATGCAGAACAACAACTTCATGAAGTGTCAAGCAAATAACCAATGTACTCAATACAAAGCAACAAAAAATAACAAGATCAATGTCAAAGTTCCAACCATGGCCTCATGAACATAAACATGACAACATGATCTAAAACATCTCAACCGAAGAGATAACATGCTCCATATGAACATACCATAACATGTCAAATGAAAACATAATCCACACCTTTATCAAAGACCCTGTTGAGCCCTCAAGATGTCAACATCTTCAGCCACATGAAGATAAACATCTCCAAACAGTACTTCAAAAAATGTGAAAAGATCCTTCTACAACATCAGAATCTCATGCCTTCAATATCTGTAATACTAATGAAGATCATTCACTACGTCACTACCAACAACTCCCACTAAACTGTGGTGTCGAGTTACACATGGCATTGTGACAAACTTCTTCCACACATCACTGCCAACAACTCCCACTGTATGGTGGTGTTGAGTCACACATGGCATCGTGACAAATATCTTCTAGTAGGAGATCAAATTAATCTAACCAGTCATCATCAGATGACCGATTAGCCATAGCAGTACTACTAACATCATCTTTTTAAGAAGGTTCAGAACTCAAAGAGTCATCCCTTTTCTTCTTTTTCTTCTCCTTGCAGTCCTTCAGGACATGACCAATCTGTCCACAGTTCCAGCACTTCACTTTGGAGTTATTTCCAAAATACTTATTCCTAGGACTTCTTGTCCTCCCATTTGTCTCCATCCTTTGATCTGCCTCGAATAAAGAGAGCCTCTTTGGCCACTTCAGAAGTCTTCCTCCGCATCTCCTCTGACAAGAGTGCAGCAACTACCTCGTCCATTTTTAAGTGGGTAGTAGTACTTCCAATAACCATCACCAAGTGGTCCCACGAATCAGGCAAGAAACACAACAAGAGCATGCAACGTTCTTCCTCACCAATGGTTATACCAACAGATGTCAACTGTGTGATAACCATATTGACCGCATTCAGATGATCTGCAACACTTGTTCCTTCAGACATCTTCAAAGAGTATAATTTCTTTCTTAGGAAGAGTTTATTTACCAAGGACTTGCCTTGAAAAATGTCTCCTAACTTCTTCCACAAGGAATACACATTTTCTCTTCATGGTCATTCAACTGAACAGAATCTGCCAAACTCAATCTTATGAGTCCTCTGGCTTTCTGGTTCGCTATATCTCAATCTTCCTGCTTCATGCATGTAGGCTTGGCAGCAGTCCACAGATCTCGATAAACCAACACATCTTCAATTTTAAGTTTCCACAACTCAAAATTTGTGCCATTGAACTTTTCAATGTCTATTCTTCCCGACGTGCCAGCCATCTCAAAATACAAACAAAAACCTTTGCAAACTCCCACTGAAAACAAATTCGCACAAAAAACCAAACCCTACCCGACAAGGATAGCACAACTGGCCAGGCTCTGATACCACTTGTTAGGAAAGCAACAGTGCAGAAACACTTTCCGAATGCCAAATTAATAGGGAAATAAGAAACTATATCTCCGAGATGTGCAAGACAATAAAATATGGAATTACTAGACATAAAACACATAGAGAAAACACCAAATTTAACGTGGGAAAACCCTTTCGGGAAAAACGCACCAGCCAACAAACCCTCGAGCAATTTTGCATTACAGTAAAAAGATATACATACAGTGCACTCTGGATTGTTACACAGGCTCAGTTTGCCTTACAATGAACTTGACATAGCACCATGCTACTCGCCTCAAATTTATAACGAATTTCACAAACATTTATACACATTGATTCGTTATATAATTCGGTATAGCAACTGTCGCTCCATGAAATGGTTACTAGCAACCTTGGCACTCCTCCAGTCGATGGTCCCTTCGTGATCGGTTCACTCCCTTCGCCTTGGAGACTCCCTTCGACATCGAGTAACTCCCTTCGGCATCCAGTCACTTCCTTCGACCTCGGGTTCACTCCCTTCGCCTCGGAGGCTCCCTTCGGATGACTTGACTTCCTCAGGCAACTTGACTTCATTCTCTCAGATGGTTACTCCCTCGAGGAGTGACTCACTTCGGAACACTCCCTTCGCCTCGGAGGCTCCCTTCGGGTGACTTCACTACCTCGGGCAACTTGACTTCTTTCCCTCAAATGGTTACTCCCTCGAGCAGTGACTCCCTTCGGGACACTCCCTTCGGCATCGGGTCACATCTCCAACTAACTGCTACCATGTTGTTAGCCCCGACGACGTTGTCACATCTCCAGCCAACGGTCCGACAGTCATTCCTCCAGCCGATAGTCTAACGGTCACCGACCTATACCGCACACCTTCGTACACTATGAGGGCAAGTCCCTACGCCACAAGTCCCATTACTGCTATGTCCCACCATAGTGTACACCTCACCGTACGATGAGAAACCATTTCCCTGCACGCCCACCGTATGGTCAACCTCACTCGTACGAGTACATACGAGACATATCCAACAACATTTAAACTAGTATGTACCTTTTCCAGCATCTGCTTGCCCTCTTCAAGAAAACTCCACATAAGATGATATCGAATATCTATGGGCCTAGAGTGAAAACAAAAAGATAGATTTTTAGCAAAACATATAGTATTAATGCTATCACTAGATAGAGTGAAAACTTCTTAGTTATAACCCAATTCACCCAATAAGCACCGGAACCTATGTTACCGGATTCGGACCCTGGACCTTGGATTCCGGTCCGAGTCCGATCCGGATCTGGACCTGTTGATTTTGAGTTTTGTACTTATCCAATTTTCGAGTTCAGGGGCGGGAGGATTTATACGAATATAACATTTAAGTAATAAGTCTAATTTATTTAATTTCTTATACTATAAGTTCTATTTGTATAAATACCTTTAAGGGTGTTTGATATAGGTTCCAGCTTCATAGGAGTTAATGTGGAGATTCTAGATTTTGTGGGTTTTCGACAAACTTACGACTCAGCCAAATTTCAGGATTCAACAAGCCTTCAGGAGGGTTACCTCCCACAATCCATCATGACTTTCTAAGGTGAAACTGGAGCTAGAACAAGGATTCTCAAAGGGTTTTAACTCATTTTATCACAAATTGCTTGGTTTCGACTCCATCTGAATGACAGGTTTAGCTTAGCTCTCACCCACATCCCAGACGGGTATGACTTCCTAGCAGGCCAAAATCACTCAAACCTCACTTGCCTACCGATGAAATTTTCTTATAGTTTGTAAAGCTTTTTCAATATTTCCACCTCTGCGCTAATCTTAAGAATCATTGTAGGCTAGAGACTGCACTTCTTTAATGGATTTTGCTTGACAGTTTATGTGCCTTAAATTTAAAAACCCCTTTTGTTATGCCCTTAATGAATGTCCATATTGTGTTTCAATTTATTCAGCTTGCACGACAGAGGAGAGAACTGGCAAAGACTAACATTTGGCCTAGAGCATTAAACATTACTCAAATTCTAATTCCAGTTCCAAATTGTGGAACCAAATGAAGGAAATGCATCGCCTTGTTCATCTTCTAGGTCAACCAAACGGTTCAAACGATATTCCGAGAACAAAAAATCGGAATATCAAATTCCTAATTTGACCATTTCCATCATTTGATCAAATTCAACATTTTTTAATTCCTGCAAGTAAATAGGGCCATGCACAATAGACATCTATATTTTGGATAAGTGATACAAAGCACTGATCAACGTGAAAAAAATAAAGAAAACATTAATGAAAGAAAGAGAGCATTTTTAGTTTTTCTCACTGTTTTATTCAAGTTATATCTATTGTTTGCTTTTTTAGGCTACAACCTCTAACAAATACTGTCTTAATGTATTATTTGCAATAATAAGCAAGACTCTGATTAAGGGTTTCATTTTTAGGCAGGATGTTATCATTTTGAAGGAATAAAACATTGGTATATTAGAAACATTTTGTGTTTGCTGTATAATTTGCATTTGTGTTTATTGCTTGTGTGTTTCGAAATTCTTCCGGTGGTATCAAAGCAGATTATCGGGAAGAATTGAAGTTAAAAATAGATCAAAGGTTTGTGAAGTTGTAGATTTGTCAAAGTTGCCCCTGTTCAAGAAAAGATTGTAGAACTTAGAAAATTTCACTATTGTTTGTGAATAAATCGAATAACGAGGTCCGTTAATCTTAAAAAGCTGGAGGAACAGCAGATTGCAATAGTATTGTGGACATATCGCTGCTGCTACCGATGTTAAAAGGATTAGAGGAGGATCAGCCTAAAAGAAAGACACCATAGTTTGTGAAGTCTACAAATTTTTAAAATAGCGTGATTTTAAAATTATCCAGTCTGTTACACGTTGAAACCGCTGCCAAAGAAAAAAACCCGCTGCAGGTATCTGGTAGATCTTGCCAAGGAAGATTGTAGTTTGCTTGCCTGCTACAAAAGAGTCTATAGCTCTAAAAAGCCATGCAAAACGAGTTCGCGAGAAATTAAAAGAGTAATTGCCAAAGTCAACAAAGGAGCTCATTGATCAGAAAAATGGAGTGTGAGCGTCGATCTTGGAAAAGTGTTGAAAGCATGGAAATTGAATAGTTTGTTGGGTTTTGTTTAGGAAAAGAAATTGCCCAATCTGAATGCCAAGGGACATTGCATGTTAATAGAAACCACTGAAAAAGATGATCACCGAATGATCATGCAAATCGACAGCAGCCCTTCCACTAAAAAAAGGCAGATTGAGCTTTCTAGAAGTTGTCAGATGATGAACAAAAGTCGCAGATTTTTTAAGTTTGCACAATCAAAGTGAAAGTTGCCCCTGGTCGAATAAAGTGTTTGTAAAAGACAGCGGAAAAGTCAATAGTTAAAGATTTTTAAAGTTTGAACTATCAAGGAGAAAGTTCTCACTGGTTCAATAAAGTGTCTGTAAAAGAATGCGAAAAAGTCGAGGAATCGTCAGACAGAAAAATAAAGTGTTCTACAAAGTCAAATAAAATAGTTTGATAAAGTTAAAAAGAAGAATGAAGTACTAGAGAAAAAGTTTAGGAGTTTGTCATCTCATGTGATATAAGTGATTTGTGTTCTTTATTTGGTATGGATGATGTAGCTAATTATTTTTCAGGTAAAGATTGTGAATTTGAATGTAAGGATGTGAGGGAATCTAAAACTTTTCCAGCAATAATGTAAGGATGTAAGGATGTTAATAATAAAGGTTGTTTTCAAAAGAATGTAGGTTTAAAGGTCATGAATGAAATGAGTTATAATGGATAATAATATGAGTTAAAATGGATAATGACTAGGAAAGTATGGGAAAGGAGGCCAAAATATGAAGGCCTTGGATGTGGTAAGAAAGATAGAATTGATGTTGTTAGTGTTACAGGTTAATGCGAATCAGACGAGGAACAAACAGTATGCAGCATTCACATTATCACAAAGAAGGGGCATAAGAAAGAGGTGTTGGATCTCCATCCTTGTTCAACTTGTGGGTTCAAGAATAATTCTAAAAAAGACATGCTAGAACAGAAAGGGGAATATCAATAGACAATAGACTCTATGTCGATAAATTAAGGATGGATTGATTAATCCAGTTGTCAAGAATAATTCTGAAAAAGACATGCTAGAACAGAAAGGGGAATATCAATACACAATAGACTCTATGTCGATAAAGTAAGGATGGATTGATTAATCCAGTTGTAAAATGTCTACAAATATGTTCAAAATGATGTATAAGCTTAAATATTTGCATGTAAAAGTAAGCAGTGTTAAATTAAGGTTTGGATTTTGTCACATTGAGTTACGTTGTACTAACACACTCAAGCCAAAGTTGCAAAGATCCAGCTTTTCAAAGCTTCGACATCAAATTGTGACTCCACTCAGCATAAAGGGAGTATGTTGGATAACTGATGTTGAACACAAAACAGCTTGGAAAAAGATAGAAAGAAAGCATTAAAAAAGAAAGAAACCTCTATAAAATATTGCTTTATTATGTTATGTGTGATAATCTACAAGACTCGAATGAAGACCCCTATTTTGTCTCTGATAATCTACAAGACTCGAATGAGGACATCTATTTTCAGACAATATGTTATCATTTTGAAGGAATAAAATATTCATGTGTTAGTATATTTGTGTGTTTGTTGTTTAATTTACATTTGTGTTTATTAAATCGGTGTTTCAAAACTATACACAAAAGTTCATGTATGCTAGTTGTTAGGCTCCACGCAGCTTTTAACAAATTCATAATATGCATTATGTGTTGTGCATGTATATGCAATGACATATTTTGCCAAATCCAACTATATTGTTGTATCACGTGTTTCATACATATGTTCCTAATTGTATGTCCTGGTTTTGGCAAACAAGGCACCAAATGTTGCACAAGTATCCTAACATCACATGCATGTCAATGCGTTGTATGACTCATGTATGACCTCACTTGTCATACACGTGTAGCCATGTGAAGAGCCACACTGCAATTAAAAACAATACTCAAATCTATATTAATAATATTATAAAAGGATCTACAATCAATCAGGTGAGTGCATTAAAACGAAATGATTGAAATTTTTGGATGACCTTTTTGGTATTAGACAATTCTTAGAATCCAGCAATTGAACTATGTCCAATAATCAACAAATCACAACCTCTAGTTCTAAATGTTTGGACTATTTCTTTTCCTATCATAGTTCTTATGCTATGGATTCTGATTAAGTTCATTTTGGCTATCTATTTATCCTTGAACAAATTTATCAAAAATAATATGTTTAAATTACGACCACAATTATTTTTTATGTCTACACTCCATGATCTTATATCATTTTGTTTCTCTGAATTCTAATGTTCAATTTTATATTCACCTTAATAGTACCTTTTCTATTTCTTTTCACGTACACCACCATCAGGGAGGCTATCAAAACTGTGAACTCTAGCAAGGCGGCGGATGAGGAGGGTTTCCAAGCCGAGTTCTTCAAACACAGCTTCACGGTTCTAGGCTCCTATTAGGCCGATCTCTTAAACCATGGTGTTTGCACCGGTTTGCCTCCATTGTCACACCACATTATCCATCTGATCCACATGTCCACTCTTTCCTCGGACCCCAATATTTACAAGAGCATCATGGTTGGGCACACCTTCTCGAAACTATACATCGTAGTTTTCCATATTCTTCTTTCGATAGAGTTGGATTATTGTCCCATATGTGCCAAGGACCAAGCCGATTTCAAACCTGACTATCAGACTATGGATTGTTACAAGTATGATTGTTATTGCACCAAAAGATCGACCTGTCAATGTCTAATATGTAGAATTATAGAATCCATAAGAGGCAGTTAAGCCATGTCACAAACCCGAGTGCTACGTTGCACAATAGAAGGAAGCCAAGGGCACACACCTTGCAACAATCCCACCACCACAAGCAACGGGTTTGAACTGCTTACCAAGCTCTACTACCACTTGTTAAAAGTATAACTATCGTTGTACCAAAAGATCGTTGTCAATGTCGGATACAACCACTAGACCTATAGAATCCACAGGAGACGGTTACGCCATGTCACGAACCCGAGTGCTACGCTGCATTACAAAGGGAGACCAAGGGCGCACACCTTGCAACATTGATAACATAATGACTCTTCGGGGCATTATCAAGGAGGTACGCCATCACTCCTCAAAGGTTTATTATTGCGTTGTTGACTTCCTTAAAACCTTTGACTTTGTTCCAAGGATAACCCTTTTTAACAGACTTCACGAGATCAGTATTTCTGAGGCTCTTCTAGCAACTATCATGAGACTCTACGAGATGGTCTTGGGTCATCTCAAGAAACCTTCTGGGTTCTTGGACACCATCAGGAGTTCTATTGGACTTAAGCAAGGTTGCCCCCTATCACCCACTTTATTCAGTTTCTACATTGACAAGTTTCTAAGATATCTTCAAGTTCATACTCTTGCGAAGGATGGTTGCCTTCTTCACTAGGTTTTCATCTCTATTATGCTTTTTGTTGATGATATTCTTTTGGCATCCTCTCCGCACAATTTATAGAGACAGTTAGAGGGTCTTGCGTCTTTTTGTGAGTGGCAGCATTAGGCAGTTAACTACGGAAGACCAAGGTGATGGGTCTTTAATGCACTTAAGACTTCTCACCTCTATTTCTTTTTCAAGGGTCTGAAGGTGGAGATCTCTTCCTCATACACATATCTAGGGTCAAATTCTTTAACCCCAACTTTACCTTGAGACCTGCTCTTCAACCGCATATCAATAAGCGATACGGTTTGTTGCCCCCAATTTAACGACAATAGTCTTAGCACTTCTTGGCTACTCTATCCAAGATGACACATGGATAGCCTTATCAAACCTAATGTTCTCTATGGTTAGGTGGTGTGGGGTCCTTTCTTACTGGATTCTTATCGGGAATTCCTCTAAGCGGGATTAGATTCTCCTCCTTCGGTGCATCATCCAGTGCAATTAGTGTATCACACACAACATTATTCCTGCAGAGTTTGGGGCTTGTTCCTAGTCTTATCTTTGTTCTAGTCTGGTTCCTTCATCGCCTTCGTGGCTTTGTTGATTCAGGTGAAGAGCGTCACAAGTACCCTTATCTTACCTATTGCTTATCGGAGTCAGGGATAACTTTAAAAGCCCCCCTCTAAGGGAAAAGTGTAAAATCCTGGCGAATCGTACATTAATTTAGGGAAAAAAATTTATTGATGATGGCGAATTTTTTTTCCAAAATAGGAAAATAATATAAAGGCTTAGGCGATTTTTTCCCTCGTGAATGAAAATTCCATAAAATCCTGGCAAATTATAAATTAATGGAAGGAAAATATATAATATATTTGGCGAATTATTGTCTTGTGAAGGTAAAAAAAATATTTGTACTGGCGATTTTTATGTGTTGTGTTAAAATATATTTATTTTATTGGCTAATCTATCGTTAATTATGGGAAAAATAAATATTTTATTTGGCAATTTTCAAAAGATGGGACTCGTCAATACGTCATGTGGGCCAAAGCCAACTAAAATTAAATTTCTTATTTGAGACCGTTTGATTATCCTAGATCAATGGCTGAGGTTTAATCTCGGCACAATTTCGGCCCAGTCTCATGAAGGAAACAAAGTTTTCCAAGAAGTCACCCGAATAATGACACGTAACATAGTAATTAATGCAACGTCCATCGAATATCACTTTTATTTGTTGCGAATATAACTGATCACACATTGGACACATAACCTAATTAAATATTGTTAAATGTATTATTTGAGACCATTTGATCATCATAGATCAATGGCTGATTATATTTCGGGCCGAATTTCGAAAGGAAACCGACTTCTGCAGGAAGTCACCGGAATGATGACACGTATCAAGCCTTAAAAAGTGCACCGTAACCATGATAGTTGATTACTACTGGGTATTTGTTGACGTGGACGGTGGATAGTGCAACTGCAACTTGTAACTCGTAACTCGAAAAGAAATAAATGCCTTGTCAGTGACATTCTTTAACTGCCATCTTTAACTGTCAATAGTACTCATGCATTTATCGGAAAATTTATGGGAAAGATTTACATTTAGATAAAAGATTAAGGACAGTCGATTTAAATCTCTCACACGCATAATACACATAATGCATTTATGGAAATTGCATTAAATACGATTAAAGAAAGAATAATTATTAATTGCTAAGTATCTATGATCGCTACTACCAATCAAGGGGTCTGGGCTATTTATAGACAATCTGGTTTCTTTCTTTTTCATTTTGCTTTTGGTAGATTAAGAGTCAGAGCTGCCGGTGGCGGTGGTAGAAATTTTGCCTCTGGTTTTAAGGTTTAGGTTTTTAGGTCTTTAGGCTTTTGAGAATTAAAGATGGATACACCAATCCGTTTGAGATGCACATCCCCAGATGACTAGAGGTCCTTTTTGGGCAATGTCTCGAAAGAAATCCTCACTTCCGTTTGTAGGGAGGTTGGTGGCGACGCTTTTATAAATTCTGATGTGTTGATGTTATTGGGTCGAGAGTTCCTTGAGAATGTCGACAGATACCACGTCTACAGGACATTACATCCCGGTTTTTTGTCTCTCCTCGACCTCGGAGGACAGAAGGTGGATATGTCGATGTTGTTGACGAAGGTTTTTAAAGAGAAATTCCTAAAGGACGATGTCAATGTCGCTGTTTTTGCGGAATTAGTGGTGGGGATCCCTTGGCCAAGAGATATACACAAGCTTTTGGTGTCGGGCAAAAAATTTTCCAGACAACTGTTTCTGTTGAACCTCAATGACGAGCAACTAACGCGACACAGGAAATGGGCACGACTTGGGAGGGATTTTCTCCGGAAATGGTTTTACCTTGATGAATTTGACGAGTCAAACTACACATGGCTTGAAGAATTCTCAGAGATTATCCTCTCTAGAAAATTCTACTCAGACGAATGGGAAGATAAAGATCCCTGATTCCCTAGTTTACCCATTCCCGTTACCCTAGTTTTTTGATAATGGACATGCAAATCTTCACTTTTTTTATACCGATAAGAAGTTGCCTAGCAGGTTTCTGTTTTTACTGTATGATGTATTTTTTTGAAAAAAAATAAAAAAAAATTTCCAAGTTCGTTTCAAATTTATTTTTTATGGGTACATAAAATGATTCTTAGACCTCTCTGTGATTACAATATTTTAATTAGTTTCTTTACCTGTGTATTAGACATTTAAGTATATGCTTAAGTGATGGATTAGTACTTCTATTTTTTTAATCAGAAGACTGAGATTCTGAATTTATAAAACAATTAAGTTTCTTTATCAGTCCAGAGCAAGTTTTTATTTTTAATTTCCCAATGTGTCATATCGATGTGTGATTATAAGATAGAAATAATTGAATTAAAATCTAAATCTAACTACACTGTAAAACTAAACATTTAATAACATTTATTAAATGTAATAACTAATAAGCTGAAGTTGTAATTTAAAACCATTAAGTGACACTCACACATGTCCTAGTCACATCAAATGACAAGCCAAAAGTTAATGGGACCCGCGATAGTATGACAGTGCCAGAGACCGTTGGATGAGCACAGATCAATGGTGTGCGGTGTATTTCGGGCCTAAAGGGAAAAGAAACCCCATTTCTGCAAACCTATTCCGAAATAATGTAAATGAACTCGAATCAGTCATAGAATAAGTATCACTTACTTTTGCCTCAAATTAAAATGCAGCAATGCAATCGCGACTCGCCAATGCAGTATTGAGTATACAGTTCCACTCAATAGTCTGAAACTTCTGAAACTTTGCTACGATCAAATATAGAGATATGATAGAGATATCAAAATGTTTTTATACTAATCCTTATTCAGAAAATTCGGCGAGAGGTATTAGGTAGACAAATATTTGGGCAAGCCCGCGCAATTATAACACGTCTTTTGTTATTTCCGAGGCGATTATGGGTCGTCCAATACCTTCCCATGATTAATAAAGTTGGCTAAATTACGTCGATTAGAGACACGCGTCCGTAAAATGCTAGGCGAATATAGGTCGTCGATTTGGTGTCACTTGGAAATTATAGGCGAATGTTGTAAATTTATGGGGAGCAAAATTTATATTCCATTGGCGATAATGTGTAAGAAATGGAAAAATTAAATAAACTGATGGGCAATGGGCTCGAGCTTTGGACCCAATATTAATAAATGTCGGGCGATAGGGTCAATCCAATATGTAAAAAATATTTGCCAATTTCGGGGTCGCCGACATGCAACATTTGCCAAATGACGAATAATCGCCACTTAAGTTTTTGTTGATCGAAGTCCATCACTGCTTTTGTTGATTTCTCAGGTTGGGTTGAAGGTCAGTTCTCTGGGACTTCAGCCCTTATTGGCAATATTGCGATTGAGATGGATCGCCTCCCTCCCTTCTAGTATTCTCTTGATGCCCCCACTCATCTTCTACCTCCCTGAGAGGAGCTGAATACGTGCCTTGGACATGACATATATAGGCAGATCATTCATAATATTTGGGTCGACCCCCACAGGGGTCTTTTCTCTAAGATGGCCTTTTACACAAAATACTTTCTGGAGCTAAAGGATAGACTCACTTTCTACACTTCCTACTTATCCTACCACTAGTCACATTCCCTCATACTCCCCCTTGGCTCTTTCAGAGTGAGTTTCCATCAGCTCCGGTGTGAGACCGATCATCAGATAGACAAAGTGCACGGGATTTGTTGGATTTGCAATATCAAAGAGGTTGAATCTGAGGAGCATTTCATCTTTTGCTCCCCTTTATACTACGAGGTCATAGGGAGGTTCTACTACCTCGTCAAGTAGTCACGATTGTTCTCCACCATCTTGAGATACACAGACTAGAGGTGCCTTGCCCTTTATCTTCAGGAAGCCATTAGGCTCTGGGACCACACACTCCACCACCAACATCCTGCGACACCTCAACCCTATCAACTCATTTCTTCCTTCTTCCAAGGGCTTCACACAAAACATGACACCAAGCGTCAACCTGGACCAGCCCCTTGTTCCTGATATGTGAAGCCCAAGAGGGGCTCCTATCAGCAATGACCCTCCTCTTCTAGGATCACTCTCAGGCGACCTAGGGTTCTCGCCAGCTCTATAGCCTATCCGTCAATTTTGACGTTCTTCAAAGTTGTTTAGAATCCTTAGCGGTGTTCGGAGGGGATTCCTCTTGGACTCCCCCTCTTTGTTTTCGATTTTGTTGTTATTTCTTTCTTTCATTGAGTAATGTTTGGTGTCCCTAATATGGAGTAGCCCCTTTTTATTGTTCTCAACAGTCACTTTAACCACTTTTGTGGTCTCTTGTTGGACATTAATAAATTTATCTTATCTTATCTATTGATAATGTTTGAGACTAAATTGGCTGACATGGTATTCTCTTTTTTATCCTAAGTTATGTTGTTTGAGTGGCTGCTTTTAATTTCTACCTAACATACCTTTTGATTTCCATATTTGTGTTTGAGCATTCTTGCATTTTGATTTTCTATTCATCAAGTTCTTATTTTGCTTCATCTACATGTTCTTTATTCTATTATACTACTTTTGTTCTTCTATTTTGGGCAAGCAATGTGTAAGATTTGGTCATGGATATAGTCACCCAAGATCTAGAGGCATAATAGAAAGTACAATAATAACATAGAATAAATATGACAAGAATAAATTAAATTCAGACCAAGAATGCAATACAATCAATGATAGTACACAGGAGACCCCTTGTTTAAGTAGCCCAGGGCACAAACATGGGATCACCCACCTAAGATGGATAAGTCAACGTGTCACATATCCATGAAAGGTGGATCACCCTCCAAAGTGGAATAACGTACATGCAATGTGTCCACTAAAGGTTGAAGGTGATAAAATTATAGGTGTACTAAAGGTGGTGTTACCACATAAAATAGAATGTGATAATATGATAATATTACCTACAATTAAAATGCTGCCAAAAGCTCCTATGTGATTCCTAACTAAACTTAGCTGATATGTGTCTATGTCCTATGACAATAAATTACCAGGTACAAAACTTAAACACACCAACGAAATATTCTTCCATGTTCTCTATTATCTTCAAATATCCTAACAGGTGAATCATCCTTTCAACTTCAATTAAAAATACTCCAACCTCAGCTATCATGATGTTGTATTCATTTTAATATTAACATATAGAGATTCCAAGCTTCATAACCATGTAACACCAATCAATATAACAATTAGCATAAATAATATCTTCTTTGTATGGTAATAGAATAGCTCAAAAAATCTACATCTGTAAATTAAAACATGGGTACTGTTGTAAATCGCATCCCTTCATAATTTTATACTTTATTTGGGCCCCTACCTTAGTGTGCATTCTCCAAGATCATTTTAAGGCTATTTAAACCCTATCTCACTGTATAATTTAGTTGTTATACAGAAAATAATTGCTCTCATATGCAAATTTCAAAACATTGTCCTATAATCTGGATCTTGATACTCTTCCACCACTTTTTTGATCTATTTTTTACTGGACTAGAGCACCCAAATTAAAGGTATCCAAATTCGAATGTGTGCAACTATTTACCTCCATTTGTGATCTAGTCTTGATATTTTCATTTAATTGTTGGTTATCAACCTAAATTCAAAATTACCTTGTGAACCGTATACAAAAATAATGTCTTCTATCATTACTATAGCCGCAAAATTAGGACTTTTCAATTATTATGTAGCAAGCATTAAAAATCTTAGTGTTCAACCTATTGCGAAGCAGACGACAACAAGCTATATATTTCAAGTATGATTTCACATTGATTATGTTTTCTTCTCAAGTTATTATATCATCACTTGATGGACTTGTCTAAAGAGAATTGCATTCGGGCTCTTTCCATTCTTAAGGTGTAAATATTTCATTTCACCATTCCATTATCATTTACCCATTCTCCTACTCAAGTTAAGCTCTATTTTCATCAATCATTGTTGTTGTGGGGATGAGAACACCAACACAGAGTTTGATTTACACATACCTCTATACACCATAATACTTTTCAGGTGTTTTTGTATCTAATAGTTCTAACATTTTCCCAATAATTGTATATATTTCATAAGCATTAGCCAATCAAAAATATCACCATAACCAAGCATTAAGCAACATATATCTATGATATTCTCTTCTGTTCCAGCAAGAGACTAACAATAACACCCAAGTCTACCACCATCTCCAATAAGAATTCTTATTTTTAGACATGCTAAACGTGAAAGAAGAAGAACAAGCCAGAGTGAAGACACAAATTAGAAAAACATAGGAGTCACATCCATTTGATAAAAATGCCCCGACTTGCTTCCATGGAAAACACACACACAACTCTGAATCAAACATGAACTAAATGTTAAAAATCATCTATACCCACAAAGGTATCCAAAATCCCTATTACAACTCATGCCAACAATTATTAAATTAGTAAAACCTAATCAAAAATTTCTTATCTAAAACCTATTAATGAAGAACATATATCCAAAAAGTCCAACAATATGGGTAATATGAAATTTAAATATAGATCAACTTGTTCCAAGTCTAACAATCAACTGTTATAATGAAAATGAACCCATAATGAAGTTGCACATACTTCAAAGTCTCAAACAAGAAACACACCTTCCACAAGAGAATATTCTAACATGATCTTGGACGAACAATGATATCGAATGATATGAAACTAATTCAATCCATATAATACAATGTATAAATAAGCCTCTCTTATATAGGCAGGGTGGCGAGGTATGATTATAACCACCCTTGATAAAAACATTAAATGCATTGCCCAAATAAGAAATGCCTAAAGCCTTAAAGTAAATATGGGGACATAGACCCATTATAAGATAGCTTCTAGAATGCCATCTAGGATAACTAATTTGATCCTATGAGCACCATTAAATAACAAGTTACATTAAGTAACTTTATGACATCTAACGTATGTCTGCTAATTATCTCATGCACCCAAGTAAACAATTGACTCATCTCTCCTTCACTAACAATCAAGGTAAAAGATATTGGTGGACATGATATTCACTCTAACACACCCCACTTAAGTACAACTTGGGCAGAAAAAATATTATGCAAGTGATGCAAGATCAAATACAAATACAAATGCAATATGAGCCCCAACATTTGGTGCATGACATGTACTCATTCACAACTAATCAAGCAAGTAATCTCTCACAAATGGAAAAAACGAAAATCCCATCTAGGATACAATCCTTTTTTAAAAAGATATAATACAAATCATGTAAAAGAGATAGACCAAGTGATGTATGGAGCTCTCAACATCAATATTCCCTAAGAATTACATCCATAACAAAGATCCTATCCATAATCTGACAAAGTGAGTGCAAAGCCTGTTATCAAAGAGGAGAGGTAAGCCCTCAAATGTGTCTTTCAAATCTATAGAAGAATGATAAATCAAGTCTGAAATACTTGAAATAACAACATCCACAAACCAACAATCTGAAAAACAATGAATGTCTTTTAACCAAATCTGAAAGACAATGATAGTCCTGTTGATCAGGAATGATGAAAGTTTCAAATGACTCTGCATATGAAGTCAATTAAAGTGTAGGTCGATCAACTATCTTCGAAGAAGCTTCAAGAACCTCTGAAGCAACCTCATCTAGGTCTCAAAATGACCTAAAGTATCTAATTCCCTAATAGAATCACAATCCTAGGGTATCCCCTTTGAAGGATGAAGATGCACATTGCAATATGAAATAGAGTTATCTAGCAATGGTTGAATATAGGAATCTTCATACAACACTTAGTTTAGTCCAAAGAGCACGAGGATACTCAAAAATAATAATAGACTCGAAAATGTCATCATCTACATACATAGCAATAAATCCTAGGCCATTATCCCTTTCGAATTTCTGAAAAAATCTCTTATCGGACATACAAATGTGGCAACAAATGAAGAAATCTAAGATGGGTGATAATGTCATGACTTCATTATTTGTAGTTCCCCCTCTTCAAGACGAAAAAAATCAGGATGTAATGATAAACCCATTAAAAACTATAATAGCCTTCAAAATCTCAATGATTGAACTATAACAAGAATGTAAAAACCTCCAAACGTGATAAGCAACTAAAAATTAAGCCCCGCCCTACTCCAACAAATTATACCCCTCCAAACATCAAGATGTCCAACTTATGAAGCAAATGCTACGAAATCAAAAAACTTATTAGATAGTACCTAGGACTGAATCTAGAAAAGTGCACAAACATAGTGATAGAGCTCCTCGATACTTTTCCATTGTAGGAACAAACGTAAAAATTGAAGATCGTTGCGAAAACTTATCAGCTCGGGAGTCCAAAAGAAACGGTGAACTTTGGCCTACAAGAAAACTTGAGAAACAATAAAACTCGGAAGAATAACCTGCACCACGATGAAGTTGGCAGAACCAACTTTCCCACGATATATAGATTGAAAACATTTGATATTACATGCTCAAGTAATGGTCGGTGAACAAAAATGCCTATATACAGCCCAACAAAGCAAACGCAAGGGCCAAAAAAATACCCCTCTAGGTGTATGGCCTATGGTTACTTTTGCCAATATGACCACGTCACTCCAAAAGACTACGCGAAAATGCCTAGATAGGGTGCTGAAAAAAAAAGTTGGGCGCATTTTGAAAAGGTTAGACGGGCTCAGAAGAGGACCCTCAAGGGCTGATTGTGCAAAAGTCCCGAATAGGGCGTAGGTGTTAGGTGGACCAGCTAAGAAAATGCACCGGCGACAATGGAAAAATGTTGGATAGGCTTAGCTGCAAAAACCTAGTGATACTCCCGAATGAGCTGATCGGAAGAGGGGCTTGATCTGGTTGACACAATGGTACAAGCTACAACAGATGAAGCCTGAAAACCTGATCCAAAAGATTAAGGTTTGACCCAATAGAGGACTGTGAGGGTAGTGAGCATTGACGAGAAGAGAGTGAATTGAATAATGACATTGGATGATATGATACAATGTGCAAATGAGCCTTGCTTATATAGAAATGTTGATATGATAGGATTATGACTACCCTTGATAAAAATATTAAATGCATTATGGAAATAATAAATGCTTAAATCTTAAAAATAAACAACGAGACATAACACTATTATAAGATAATTTCTAGAATGCCACTTGGAATAACTAACATGATCCTATAAATAAAATTAAATAACAAGTTACATAAAGTAACTTTATTACAACTAATTATCTAGTTTGCATTGGTAAACTTAACATCTGAATCAAGTCCCATTCACTAGGAATGAAAGTACAAGATCTTAGTGGACATGATATTCACTCTAACACCACTCCTTAGTGAATTGAATATTGACTATGAATGATATGAAAATGATTCAATTCATATGATACAATGTGCAAATTAGCCTTGCTTATATATGAAAGTTTATTAGTAGGATTACAACTACCCTTGATAAAACCATTAAATGTGTTGTGGAAAAAATAAATTCCTAGAGCTTCAAAATAAATAATGAGACATAGCTCTATTATAAGATAACTTCGAGAATGCCACTTGGGATAACTAACATGATCCTATAAACAATATTAAATAACATGTTGCATAAAGTAACATTATGACAACTAAACTATTGTTCTTAAGTAAACTTAACATCTGAATCAAATCCCATCACTAGGAATGAAAGTACAAGATCTTCGTGGCCATGATATTCACTCTAATACCACTCCTAAGTGAAATTTAGGGGCAAATTATTATGCAACTAATGCAAGATGAAATGCAAATACCATATGGTTCACTACAACAAAGCCATGTTAGGTACCCATACAAAACTAGTCTCACAAATGGATAAAAGGACACAACCCAATGGATTAAAACTCCTCTAAAAATAATAAATAATACAAATCATGTAAAAGTGATAGACCAAGAGATGTATGAAGATCTCAACATCAATATCAACTAAACTAAGAAATCACTAGCAGTGAAAACGATGCAGTAGCAAAGAATAATCAGAACCGCTAGACATGCAAAAAAAAAAAAAAAACAGAGAAGAAGAAAAGAAAGTATAGTCTCTCACAACCAATCTCAACAACTCTTTGAAGTTAACAAAAACCAAAAATTTGAACATAAACATTCAAGACATATATGTATACAGCTAAAACAACCAACCTACAAATTATATCATATCACATGTCCTCTTTCAAATCCTCAATCTGTTAAGTGATGCCAAGTTAGACCTCCTTCAAATCCCCAACCGGAGATCCTTAAAAATAATTAAACATTCAATAATAGACTAAATATAATAAATGTATCTCAATAACCAACATGGACATAAGACTCTAAAACCAAGGAATATCAAACTGAAAAATTCACAAAACCAAAAAATCATTACAGTAACATCTCCTAAACTAGTCAACTAAATGATATCATAAATCGAACTTATGTGCAAAAGAAGATAAAGATGCCAAAATCCATGAGAAGATCAAACAAAATATACAATGAATTTGAAAACAAAGTGAGTAGTACATGTTAGATGATTATTTGTTGAGTAGACCAAAGGTAGGAAATTAGACAAACAAAAAACAATCTCTTCTTAATCTCATTATGTAGTCAAGTCCATATGAAAGTTAGGGCACCTTGGACTTCTTGTTAAAGCCTTTGAAGTGTAATCATATCCACAGATGTCTCTACATTCAAGAGAAGTCCAACCTTACCAAAGTCTCTAAGTATGCAAGTACGTAAAAACTAATTGATCAATACAAAATTCATTTCATAAAAGAATAAGTTTTGCTCATAAAATGTTATGAAACTTTATACAAGCCTCTTAACAATAAATTGACCCTTGGCCCTATTCTCTACGAATATAATTTCATTCAATATTAGGGTTCTTATGGATCCTAAAATAAAAAATACCTTGTATGATTATTAATAATTTATCAATGTTGATATATTTTACTACAATAGTCAAAATTTGTCGGCTTCATATTTTCTCTAATATAATTTGTAATGTAGCCAAAATGCCAATCTTTACATAGTAACAATGTTTTTGACTAACATAGATTAGTTTTTTTACAGGTCTTGAATCCTCTTACAAAGCTGGACATTTATCAAAAGGGTAACTAATAGAAACGAAAAAAAATAATAATAAAACTAACTAACTGATACGAGAACATTAGTACAACAAGACAAGAATAGACAACACTACAAAACAAAAATAAAAACATAAAAATCAATTAACTTTAGAGTTGGGGCCCAACTTCTTCTCCAACTAAAACATTTGTGTGTATGGAACTGAATGAGGCTGAAGGTTTTTTGTTTTGATGAACATTAATTAGTCCAAGAAGTATCTTCTTTGCCTGTAGAACACTTAGGAGCAATGGAGGAAGCACACTTTCAACAAAAGGAACCTCCCTGATGAGCATCCTATTTTGAAGGGGGAACCATACAATCCAAAGAAAGATAGTTGGGGACCACTAAAAGATGTGATAGAAGCCTAAGTCCTCAGTAGTAGGGTCTGCATAATCAGCAACCTAGACATCTCAACCAGCCCAAGCATCAGTAGGAAGCACATAATCTATAGAGTTGTTTAAGTCATCATCTTAAGTGTCTGGGAAGAGAATCAAATGCCAACAGTCAGCATTCTTCCACTAGGAAGCATAAAACCATGTACAAGCTCCATGCTAGCAAGAGAAACCTGTTAGGATAGGATAATACTGAGAGGGGGGGCTGAATCAGTATTATAGCACTTAATTAAATTCTTCAACCATTTATATATTAACCATAAACTTGTAATAAAGAAAAGAACATAAGCAAATGACACAGTACTCATAACACCATATTTTGTTTTCGAGGAAACCCTGACCAAGGGAAAACCCCGGTGGGGATGGTACCCACAAGCATGTACTAAAGTATAATGTCCCTGTAAGGAGACCTAGCCCTATTAGGAGCTGAATATTACATAGCACATTTCCTTGTTAAAGGAATTACAACGCTATTGAAGGTTCACAAAACCCTGTTAGGGGCCAACTAAGCTTACAGCTCCTACAATATAATTCAGGTTACAAAGTGTTCTCAGTCATGAACAAAATCAAGCAACACTGGTGCTTAGATAGTTCCTTTATTGTTCTTCAATGATCTTTGTCATTCTCTGCTCTGCTATTCGCTCAACAACTCATCCGAATGTCCAACTAACCAACATCTATCTTTATCAAAAAGATATTACATATATATCTCACAACTTTACAAAGTCAACTCTCAATATGAATATTACAAATATTACTAGGTCAGCCTTCAATACAAAATACATTTAATATAGTAAATACCAAATGTATAGTCGGTGTTGTTCCATAGTCAATGTGGAGGTTATCAACAACCAAAATACAACTTCGACTATCTGGAGTCCAAGCCATACTTCCTCAATCTTCGCTACTGTCAAACTGCTTTGTTTCGTTGTTCTGTTGCAGTCTGTCTATCTTCAATTCTGTCTAATGCACCGTAGACTCAACCAAAACCAAATCGATCTTAAGTGGAGGTCATACATACCCCATACTGTCTTCCTCTAAGATTGCTTACCCTAAATCATCAATCTTGATCTTCGGTATCCAAAACACTTGTGTATCTCTGCTTCTACACTTAGTCAATTTCTGAATCATCAAAACTTATCTTTTCTAGAATCGATCTGAAACCCAGATGTGTTGCCATAAATGACAACCAAAAAGTAAATCACATTTACACAATATTGATTACTTGCCAACAATCTCTCCCTTGGCATTGATGGCAACACTTAACAAAAAAATGAATAAGTGTTCCAACAAATCTATCTCCTCTATAATCTTCCTTTCTTTTTCTTTTCTCTTTTCTTTTCTTCTCCTATATAATTTTTTATTATATATGTATCTATATTTTTTTTCTTCTCTTCTCCCCCTTTGACAACAATGACAAAGGTGCATATAAAACAATAGGTTTTAGTTCTTGCTCACCAATTTAAAAATATCCTTAAAGGAATCTTCAGAGATCTTCACTTCTGCAGTCCATGTTTTGAACAAAATTTGGCTAATGTGAATTAAGCCATTCAGTGCAAATGATGTGGTCTCAGCGTCTTTCAAGTCTGTGGGCATAGATTTATCTAGTGAATCTGTTACTTTCTCCAAGTCTGAGAGATGAACCTCAAGTATTGATAACTTAGGAGTGATAAAGCTCTTCAGCAAATTAAATCTTGTCAATACTCTCTCTTTATCATTATCTAATACACCGAGTTTAGCCAAAATCCTTGTGACTTCTTTGTCTAACTCTGTTGTGGATTGTGAAGATGTTTCACAACCATTCATCATATTGTTCAGAGTTGCCCTCTCTTTGGCAATAATGCCTTATACATTCTGAACATGCCTTATTGGATTCATGCAACAGCTAAACACTTTTCTCTCATGTCCAATGCAACTTCTTGAATTTGTCAAGCAAGTTTTCACAGTGCCTAAGTCCAATGTGATAGATTTGCAGACTGTTGTTAGCTTCTTCTCTGAGTATGTCTTCTCTGCCTTCTCCTCTGCTATCTTTAATAAGTTCTCATAGTGCCCATCAAATTCATCAAGTGTGATTCTCAGATTTTCAATGTCATCTTTATTCTGGAAAACAATGGGTACAAGAAGCAATTTGTTTACAGTATCAATTGCTCTTGTAATTACTTTTGCCTTCTTGTCTCCTTTCTGTTCTGATCTTTCCTTTGCTTTGTTTAAAGCAGTAGATGCCAATTTTACTAATTCAACTTCATCCATGTTGTCAATATTTACATCACTGCTTGCCAACAATGAAATGGATGATGTGTTTACCTCTTTCTTTTCATCCTCTTTCTCATCTGTCTTTTGTTCTTCTTTCTTTTCATCCTCTTTCTTATCTATCTTCTATTCTTCTTCCTTCTTCTGCTCTTCTTCCTTCTTTTGTTCCTCTTCCTTCTTCTGTTCTTCTTCCTCTTTGTGTTCAGCCTCATCTGCCACAAAAGTATCCATATTCCCTGAAAAAGAGTCATTTTCACCTTGAGAGGTGTCAAGAGTTACTGCTACACCAGAAACATAGAAATCTAATGGTCGATCTACTTTGCTCTTCTTAGCAGTTATCTCTGGTGCTTTTGATCTTTCACCCATTCCCAATTGTGTGGGCGAAGTGGTCTTAGGAGATGAGGGCTCGTTAGTAGTACTCATCAGTATCTTCTCTAGTGCCTTCTGAGTTTCCTCTGTGACTTCATCATACTTCCTCGCCATGATTTTCAATAGTCTCACCTTGGTCCTTAATAGAGGTTTTAGTTCCTTGTATATTTTGTCCTTGTACTAATATCACAGGCAGCATGTTATAAATTTCTTGGTTTCTGATTGTATCATCTTCAATTTGTGCAACATGTTTTCTTATCTCCAATCTCCCATATAATTCTATGGGTATACTTCCTTCAATTTCTAACAGTGTCTTCTTGAAAGTAAATAAGTGTTTTATCACAATGTCCTCAATTTTAAGCTTGTCTGCTTCTTCTTACTTGTTATAGTATTTATCAATTGTGACCAATTTGCCTTGTTCTAATGCTCTCTTCTCTAGCATCTTCAGGTCAGGTTTCCAAAAGTGTTTTTCTTCTTTCTTCTCTTCTCATGTTGTGCTCTACTCTTTAGGTGATGTTTGCATGCTTAATCTAGTAACTCTAAAAGTAGTGTTTCAGTTTGTGTTGTTTGTCGTTGAGGAGGAGGTGGACTGTCTACCATAACTACCATAGGAGTGGGAGGGGCTGCAATACTTCCACTTGCTGGTCTAAGTGATCTTTCTGTCATCTCTTCTTTTTGACTTCTTTTAGTTCCTCTTTTGTCAACCCAACTTTTACTCTGCATTCATGTGCAAGATTCTCAATCTTTCTCTTCCTCAAACCTCTATTATGTTCTTCTCTCACCTTTGCTAACTTTTCCTCATATTTTCCCCATCTTTCCTCTGTTGTATCAATTTTTGATGCAAGGACATGTTCTACTTGCATGGTAAGTACCTCAAAGCTTACTTCATAACCCATGGGATAACATCATTCTTTCTAGGTATGACTGCTTTAAAGCATACACAATCAGTTTCAACCATGAAACAGATTGTATCTTTCTATTTATCAATAATGTCTTCATGTATCCTATATCGAGTCTTCACCTGTCTCTGTAGTATCTTGATCGTACTAAATAGTTCACCATCAACCCCAGTAGCATTCTGTCTCTTGTAGCTCTGTGAAATCAATATGCCAGTAGGTACTCCAGATTTCCAACCACTAGGATGTAAGCCAGGAAATTTGTGCTCAATATCAAAGAACATATGCATCAGCAATGAACCAAATTTGAAGGTTTTCGTTCTGTCCTTTTTCACTAGCTTCACATTCTCAAGGAATTGTTGTGCCAGAACTTCGCATAGATTATACTTTACATTTTCCTTCACCATTCTCCATGCCATCATGATTACCCCCGCAGATACTGAGTTAGGTCTACTACTATAGTAGAATTTGTACCCAAGTATCATAGCAATCAATCTTACATCTTGTCAAACGTTGTCGTTTACTGTCATTGCCTGTCTGTCCCATTTGGAATGAGGTAGGGTTTGAAATTCTTTCTTTACATGTTTCTCCGCAGTAGGGATGACTTTGATGTTCTCCAATCCAATGATTTCATGGATTAGGTCACTACAAATCTTCACAGGTTGATCACCTATCCAGATAAACTGATCATGAACTCTACTTAATAGTATCTTGAACCATTCATCTTCATCGAATTTGCATAAATCCAGAATTTTTATTATGTTTAGTTGATGAATGTGTTTGTTTTCTTCTCTTCACATGATTTGAATGGATGTTTCTTAAACTTAAACCTAGGTCGATCTGTAACATCGAAAATAATAGGTGCATCGCTGGCGAGATGATGTAAATACCTTTCTTCCGCTGAATTCAGAGTTTATCCTTTAATCGATCACGCATGGCCAATGTAGAATAGTCTGAACTTCTCTGCTCTCTGATCTCCTTAGCTTTCTCTTCGTCAAATGGTAAGGAGATAGGTCATCAAGTGGTGCTTTATACAAGTTTAAGTCATGAATTTCACTTTTACTTGAAATTGTCCAGTCAACTGTAAGATCTCGCGAACAAAATATGTGTCGGCTGATCTTGCACTCTTAGATTTATACTTCATGATGTCGGCCAAACTTATACCCAAGCTCACTCGAGCTCAATCCACGAATTTTGGGGCAGGATATATCCAGATGTATGTATCTAATGGTCCCCTAAGGCCGTGATCGGCCAATTAGGTCGATTTTGTTTTGCTACTATCAGGCGAAGATCCAGTACCCTATACTGACTCTCCCTGAGCTGATGTCTCACTTGTTTCTTTGATCTTCCATATCTTACCACTATTGCTATCTTCTGCCTTCTTAAAACAACTTTCAAAACCAATCTTCAAATCTGCAACACTCTTACCAATATCATTTCCACTCTTCTGTGAATTCATAGGAGGTGGTACTCTTTTGTTGTCTGGTCTATTTTACCTGCAAAATTTCTCTATATGTCCTGGATTATTGCATTTGTAACATATAGGAGGTCTTCTTTCCTGATTAATTTGCAGCTTACAGTACTTCGCAATGTGTCCAATGTTATTACATTTGTAGCATGTAGGTTTTACTGTAGATTCTCTTCCATTGTCTTGTCTATATCCTGATTGATTAGATTTTCTACATTCTGCTTTCTTGTGCACATATCCATTACAGTTAAAATAATAACCAGAAAAAGTTCTAAAAGGGACATTACCTCTACAGTCTCTCTTCACGTGTCAAAATCTATTGCAGCCAAAGCATCTACCTCTAAAGGGTCGGATCTTCTCTTTAGGATCTTCAATATAAGGTTTCTCAGCATCAATCTTCTCATTCGATTTCTCTTCCCGATTCTTCGAACATTCAACTTCATTGAAGCCAAAACTAGTCATATCACCTTTAGGTTTCCGTTTGTCTCTCTGTTCATCAATCAAATCACTGCTAGTGTGAAGTTTCTCAATGTGTTTCTTTTCTTTAACAAGTTCACCTTTTATAATCTGATTGTATTTTTCCATTTCCAGATACTTGTTCTTGTAGTTGTCAGCCTCATTCTTCATTTGATCTAATGCACTATTTAAAGATTCTTCAACTTTCTTCTTAACATCCTTTTGTACCTGTATTTCTTTAGCCATAGCCTTATTTTCAAGTTTTAGAGTTTCATTCTCTTCTTTTAGTTGCTTTATCTGATCTGGACTGTCTTCATCTGAATCCTCTTTTATCTGAACCACAAGATCTTGTCTTTGATTTCTGGAAAGCTCAAGTTGATCTTTGAGTTTCTTTATGAATTTCTCAGCTCTTCGCATATTGAATATCAACTCTCCATTCTCTGCTTCTGCTTTGTCAAGGTCTTCAAGTGCAGCATCAAAGTTTTCTTGCAAACTGTCCAAATCCATTCTGATCTCCCTCAAGTTGTTAGACTTTTTCTCCAAGAGCCAAAAGCTCTGATTCTAATTGTTAGGATTGGATAACACTAAGAGGGGGTGAATAAGTATTATAGCACTTAGTTAAATTCTTCAACCATTTATATATTAACCATAAACTTGTAATAAAGAAAAGAACATAAGCAAATGACACAGTACTCATAACACCATATTTTCTTTTCGAGGAAACCCTAGCCAAGGAGAAACCCCGATGGGGATGGTACCCACAAGCATGTACTAAAGTATAATGTCCCTGTAAGGAGACCTAGCCCTGTTAGGAGCTGAATATTACATAGCACATCTCCTTGTTAAAGTAATTACAACCCTGTTAAAGGTTCACAACACCCTTTTAGGGGCCAACTGAGCTTACAGATCTTACAATATAATTCAAGTTACAAAGTGTTCTCAGTCATGAGCAAAAACAAGCAACACTGGTGCTTAGATAGTTCCTTTATTGTTCTTCAATGATCTTTGTCATTCTCTACTCTCCTATTAGCTCAACAACTCATCCAACTGTCCAACTAACGATCATAGCCAACATCTATCTTTATCAAAAAGATCTTACATATATATCTCACAACTTTACAAAGTCGGATCTCAATATGAATATTACAAATATTACTAAGTCGACCTTCAATACAAAATACATTTAATATAGTAAATACCAAATGCATAGTCGGCGCTCTTGCATAGTCAATGTGGAGGTTATCAACAACCAAAATACAACTTCGATTGTTTGGAGTCTAAGCCATACTTCCTCAATCTTCGCTACTATCAAAATGCTCTGTTTCATTGTTCTGCTGCAGTTTGTTTGTCTTCAATTCTATCTAACTCACCGTAGACTCAACCAAAACCAAATCGATCTTAGGTGGAGGTCAGGCATACCCCATACTGTATTCCTCTAAGCTCGCTTGCCCTAAATCATCGATCTTGATCTTCGGCATCCAAAACACTACTAGGCCATGTTTAGGTACCCATGTACAAATACAATGCAATCTCACAATTGGAGAAAACAAGAGAGCCTCGTGCCATCAAACTCCACCCCAACAAATAAATATACAAGAAATACACTCCCAAAGGAGGACAAAACCTAATGTTAATACAAACTGTGCCATATAAGAGAGAAGAACAACAACAAAGTAGCATGCCCTTAATATAGAATCACGCTTGCAAATTTAAACAAAAATATACTAGATATCCTAATCTCTCTTGGAAGGATTTAACAAATCTTATTGGCAGGATAGGTTTAACCCAAGGTTTATGATGTTTAAGTCACGACCTTGTTGAATACCTCAGTTGTATGATGTGTATTTTTCAGAAATGAACAAGGGTAATGTTGGGAACACTTGACCCTTCTCTAAAGAGAACTTGGAAAGATATAGTGGTTGTCATTGCACCAAAACATCGACATGTTTATGCCTGATACAACCACAAGACTTTTAGAACATCAAAGGCAATTAAACCATGTCGCGAATTCAAGCGCCACATGTCACATCAAAAGGAGACCAAGGGTGCACACCTCACAACAATTACACCTAGCGCAAGTACTAGGTCCAAACCTATGACCTCGATGCTAATACCAATTGTTGGTTTTCGTTGAACCAAAAGATTAACTTATTAATACCTGATACAACCACTAGGCTTATACAACAAATGAGGTGGTTAAACGACGTCACCAACCCAAGTGCCACACTTCACATGACAAGGAGTCGAGGGGCGCACACCTTGTAATAAGATGTTCAACAACAAAGATGATAACTCTAAATGATTCTATAAAATCAGATTTCAAAATTTTCTCTACTTGATTCAAATGTTTCAAATTAAATTGGAAATATCAAGCTTAAAGGGAAAACATGATAACTAAACTAACGAGAATAACTAGTCAAAGTTAAATATTATTCTTAGATAGGCAAATTTAAGGAAAACAACTTTAAATTTTAATAGAATCTCTCACAACATAAAAGAAATGGATGCAATCTACTATGGAAACTTTAAAAAGTTTTTCATATTAAAAGATTTCGCTTGAAATCAAAGTTTTTCTTTTAATCATACATTAAATAAATTAAAATTAAATATGCATTTATATTTACCTCAAAGATCATAAAATAGAAATGAACACACTATAAAACAGTATTACTTGTTTCTTGATCTTTGCTTCTGTTAATACTTCTTCTCGTCTTTCAAGACTCAAAGCGTCTTTAAGTCCCTTCAAAAGATTGTCTAAGATGTTATCTAGATTCACATTAAAGGTCATCATATATAGAATAATTGCCTTCTCAATTGTAGCCTTGTCTACTGTAGGAGCATCTATATACAAATTTTCAGTCATTTCAAGTGAGTCATGTCTGGCTATGTTGTTTATTAAAATTTCAAGATCTACATGTGTTTATATTTGATGGAAATTGGAGGAGCATCTTCAATTTTCTTCTTCTCCTTTCCTTTTTCTTTTTCTTTAGTTGTATCTACCAAAGAGACTTTGGAATTCTTCCACACAAGAAGTCCCACCTACTCTACTTCATCTTCCTCTTCTTCTACTTCTTTTATCCTCTTTATTGTCTTCTTTAATACATATTTTACTTTTCATATTCTTCTTGATGTCTTCTTCATCACTACTCACATCAACTTTTCGATTGGACTTATCTCATTTTCTTTGACTTTAGGCCTTGGGACCTTATTTTCAAGTGATTTTGCTTTGACAAAAGTTCTAGAAGAAGTCTTCTTTATAGTGGACAGAGTGACAAAAGCAAACCCGGTGGATCTTTTGTATAAATTTCTAGAACTACCTTCTTACTGAGCAGCCAATCCAAAATCTTCTTACCCCTAGGCTAAACCCATATTCATGAACAGATTATCCATTCTTTTATCATGTCCTTTCTCCTCCTTAATGACTTTGTTTATCAGCTCTTCTACACTACCAAATCTCTCCTCATTAGAATCTTTAGGCATCTATAGCATTACATAAATACTTTTGTACATTCTTAGCTATAACTTCCTATGGAAGCTTAGACAACAAAGATGTTCTTCTTTCATAGAACTTCATTCTTTTATCATGTCCTTTCTCCTCCTTAATGACTTTGTTTATCAGCTCTTCTGCACTACCAAATCTCTCCTCATTAGAATCTTTAGGCATCTATAGCATTATATAAATACTTTCGTACATTCTTAGCTATAACTTCCTATGGAAGCTTAGACAACAAAGATGTTATTCTTTCTATAAGTTCTATGTAATAATGATCCTTGTCCAGCAAGAATGTGACTTCATCATTATATTTCCAAACCAAATCCTTAAGAAATCTTTCCCTTTCTTGCATTTCCGTTTACAAATTCTTAAAGATACCCGAGTACATGTTGTTGTGTGTAGTTGTGTCATATCCAAAACTCCTTACATGTGCTTGTATTTGAGATTGGATAAGAGAATCCCTTTTCCATTGCTTATCCTTAATTCGTAATTACTAATTCAATAACATAAATGCTAAACATATAATGAGAGATCCAAAAACGCATGAATAATGTCCTCTTAGTCGTCTTTTGGTTGTCCAAAAGTTACTACCTCGGTAACTTACACATATCAAAATTAGCACATTCTACCACCGTCTTATAGGTTGTGTGAATGGTGGTGGAAATCGCGCTACCCTCACGATTATGGAAATAGATTTTATAAGAAATATCCTTTGACACATATTGAACATGAGGATCTATGATGTTTTCTACTATCATGATCCAGTTGTCAAGTCATGCACTAGTTAGCTTAGAGATTGTGTCATTCTTTACTAAGTTCTATACAGTAACAGTTTTGGAAGCACACACCCTAATTAATGTCCTTATACCATCCTTAGTAATCATATGCGGCTTGTCCAAATACATCACATCAGCATGAGTTCTACTCAGTATAATCCTTATCCATTTGTGCTCATAGCGTAAATATGGAAAATCCTTCCAGATATCCAAACATTTATTTTGAATTTTCTTGTATTTCAATTTAATATACTCAAATCACTTGCAACCATAATTAAAAATAGATCATTGAAATTCATATGACCGATCTATGTTAATAGCACATGGATAAAAGGCCTAATATATTCAATATACACTACATCCACATGAACCCTCAAGAAAGCACCATCTTTATCTTTATCCATGGCTAGAAAGTAATAGGGGTTAAACATTAGTCGAGGATCTACTGAAGCATCAACAATAATTGGACTAGACATGTCACTTTCAATACTCTAAAAAGATATCTTGGAAATGGTAAATACCTAGGATCGTTGTCTCTAGGGTTGGCACACAATTTATTGCAAGAGAGATTTTCTAATATTACCAATCGTATAGTACTACTCTTTAAATTGTACAACTAAAAGTGATGAAAGAAACACTAGAAGCATAATATATCAGGTTTTTGGAAACCTTAAGTTATTGACATTGAATTCATCTGATTCAGTACATAAAAAATTTAACAGTTGATCATTTATTTACATAGTGATCTTAAAAACCTCCACAACACTCTGAAAATACTTGAACTACTATGGAACTTTCCCCAATATATTTTTCATGAAAAATACTATCCAGCATATCAACCCTAAGAGGGTTGACAGGTTTTTCAATGAAAACGCCTCCTCAAACAGTGCCTTTTATTTAGTTTTTCAATGAAACATCTACCCCACCATGAGGTACAAAGTCATCTGTTGCCTTACTTCTTCAACGTTTGATTTCTTGACCAATGTCTTCTCTATTATTTTTATACCAATCTTCTTCAATGGAACACAAGTACCATTATTCACATTTATAAAACTAATACTGATCATTCTACTATTGCACTCACTAGCTTAAAGTTAGAATTAATTGTAAGCATAGCATTGAGAATTAAATGGTTGAAGTCTTGAGGAGCTGAACTTGCTTTTACATTAACACTAGGTCTTCATCTGTTGAAGGATTGAGAATACTTATCTTCTGCCTTTACTAACTTCATGAAACTATTTTTGTTCAGTAGTGAGTAAAGTTTCTTTGATCTTCTTTTCTGATTGTGGATTCATCCTTGACTTTTTCTTTCCCTTGGTCATCTTTGCCACAAGATTTAGAAGTTTCTCTGTTATTAAAACCAAGAACACCCTTGTCCTTGGGAGTTTTCTGAAAGATGAGCATTTAATCAAGCAAATTACTACCACTCTTGAGTTTCAATTCTTTGTCAATTTGTTATTTCTCATCATTCAACTCGAACCTCAAGTCAACAACCTCTTCCTCAAGATTAGTGCATTCAATACATTTTTCATGTAGCTCGGTTTCTAGACAATCAATAGCCTTCATTCCTTCTTCAACTTGAATCTTCATATAGACTACGTCATTATATCTTAAGATTATTCTGATATTCTCTACATAGAGCTTTGGCATCTTTCAAATCATCCAAAGTGAATCTATATTCTCCTTCAAGATCTAGATTATTTCATCATCACATCCTTCAAGTTCCATGGCATCTACGAATTTTTCACAATAAAAAAGTTTTTCAGTCTTGTTCTCGACCTTATATATATGCAAATGCAAGATCTACCTCAACTACTAAATTGTTACTTCAAGAATCTTTCTCTCATACCAATTATTGAATACTCCTAAATGTTAGGGGTGGGGTTGAATAAGCATAAATTAAAATTTAAGTGACTATTACTCATTCAATCAATTTACCACATATGTAGAAGTAAATAAATAGAGAAAAATATACAACACATAAGAGCACCAACAATTTTACGTGGAAACCAAAAGGACCAAAAAACAACAATGAGTTCCAATTCATACTTTATGAAAGTTATTTACAACAGACTTCCAGACTAAGGCGCACTATTTTAGGGATAGTCACAAAAGACCTAAGGATTGAAGATCACTTTTTCAAAGCATGATACAATATCATATCATTACAATGAAAAAATTTGGTGAACTACAAGAAAAAAGATATTCTAAAAATGTTCATTATAATTCTTGTTTCATACATCAAAAATAGTCTTCATCATTATGTTTCACAACATTCACTAACCATATTCTTTGTATTCGAACTTGCACACCTTCGTACTTATTCCATACATACATAAATATGATTTCAACCTATAAATATTCTTCACAACATATTATTATATCCAATATATCGGTCTAAAGGTTGAAACCTATAATCCGCAATCTGTCAAGCAAGATCACTATCTTCAATGCTTCATGGAAGGAAATCAAAGCACGTGCATCATTAAAACAAGTCAACACGGTCTCCAAGTACTCCCAAAAAACCATTTTAATAAGCACACGTTATCGCACATCCTAAAACACTGAAGTTAGCTCCAGATTAGAGTAGGCAAAGTAAGCCTACTATTCAACCTTAATTCACAATGCATGCCACCAAAAACACTTGTTATGTGCAACATATCACCTAACATCAATAAAATATATCTAAAAGCAAAAGCACAAAATCATTGTCAGCGAAGAAATGCAAAGCATTCTATCAACAAATTCTCTATCTCTATACAAACCTACAAATAGTCATTCACCATTTCATCTATAGAAGGATTGAGCACTTGAAATTTAGTATGTGTCTTCCCTATATATCCATAATACAAATACTAAAGCCACAAGCCAAGATATTAGTTATGATGTAGAGAATTGTCGACCAAAATATAATTACTCTAATACTGGAATAGTCATATCGCATGCATTTTCCAAAATCTCATACAAGTACTTTGACATCACATCAAAATTCGACAATTGATCTCAATCATTCTGATGTTGCATCTCCATCAAAGTTTGACATCAACGACAACAATATGCATATTGCCAATAGCTTTCAGGTTATATATAAAAAGGTTGGCCCACTTTTGCTTTGGACAAAACGAGGCATTCTAAAAGAATAACCACAATTGCTAGATGGATGAAAATGAATGTAGAATATGGTCAATGATCATCAAACAATGTTCCAGGACTCTTAGAAAGAAACAAAATAAAAGGTGTATGTATGAAGTCTTTCGAATATTGAAAGGAATATGTAGAAAGAATCAAAATGTGCAGATTCTTTGAAATCTTATGTAATATCTCCATGTTGATGTTGAAAGTTGCAATACCCAAATCAGTGAATATAGCCTACATTTCTACAAACAACAATCCAAAATTTAATAGAGATGAATGTGGAGCAAGATCTAAAGAATCTGGTATTTCCTTTGAAGAAAAATATTCCTTCCTCAAATGTTGTTCTAAAGCATCCAATCATGTTAAAAAATGAGCTTGGAGTGTTCCCTCAAAACTTTGTGAAGAATATACTTCACCAAAGGCAGATCTATACAAGGTAGACGCAAGTAGTTGGATTCCCAAACAGTCCTAAAGTAGAAGTACTTTTCATCATTTTTAATTTTTGGATAAGATTGCTATAAAATATTTCAAGATGCTACTTATTTGAGCACTCATAATTGTCATCTTTTAAAACTACCACAGAACATTGAACAAAATGACCCATGATACCTACTCAAATGATGGTGTTTTAAAATCGATGCATAGGAATCAACCAAAAGATAACCCTTCTAAATTCCCTAAATCGAAGACCTCCCATATATAATACAAGCCCTGAGTTTTATAAGTAGTGTGATTGTAGATTACACATGCCAAAAAATGAAGTGGAATGCAAATTTGGTCACAAGCCCAAAGTTCATTTTCTACATAGAACTAAATAAATCTAATTACTTCACTTAGAAGAATACGAAAAATCATGCACTTTCACAAAAGTGCCCCCCAAAAATTTTACCATGCGAGCAAGAACAACACCCTATAATTTATTAAAGCAAGAGTTGCTTAGAAACACATGAGAATTACACATTTTAAGAAAAATACCAAAATTAGAAACCATCTATTGTTGTTTGATCAGATTTAGGGTAGGTAATTCTTTTAAAATTTTATGTATATTAGATAAATTCACAATACAATGTTATCTAATATTAGAGATATAAGTATATCTTGATAATTTCTCCTTAGAATATTATATATATATATGTGTGTGTGTGTGCGCGCGCACACACACACACACACACACACACACACACATATATATTGATCTCTAAATTGATATTATATCAAATGACTTATTTGTTACATATCAATATAAATAATCTTCTTATTAACCATTATATATAGAGGACTTTATATGTATATCTCAATATCAAACTAAGGCTGAATTGTATTACTATTTATTATTCACTTTTCTCAAATGAATTTAATATCATATATGTGTGTGTGTGTGTGTGTGTGTGTGTGTGTGTGTGTGTGTGAAGGTCTCACAAAGGGACATACCTCTTTGTGAGACTAAGTGTCTCACAAAGAGCAATGTCTCTTAGTCAAATATTCTAATTACCAAAGTTTACGACCTTATCAACTTACATTATTGACATGATATGTTTATCAAATTCGATCTCCATAATCAACTAGTTAAGGTCAATTTTTATATTAACTTTGATCATTATACAAGTCGATCTATATCAGCCTTCATTGTTGTTAAGCCATATGACAATATTGTCTTTGTTGATAATGATAATGAAGTCAATATGAATATTTGAAGATCGATTAAGTATGATTATTATTATGGATAATGATAATTACTGTAATATCATTATAAATAAGGAATAATCAATATCATAATTTAGATTCATAGTCGATACCATAATCTATGTAAAATAATATTATGTTTTGATCGATACCATGGGTAAGTGCAAGAAGTTGGGTGCCAATTCGGCGGAAGTCTTGTGGACTTGAAACAATGCCGCTAGAAATGGGCACCTGTTTTGAAAAAAACGGGCACCTGTCTTAGGCTCGGATACCCGATCCAAAATTCAAAAAACGGGTGCCCGTTTTTTCAAATTTATTTTTTTAAATTTTAAGAAACGTATTTTTCAATGTCGATTTATTATATTTAAGAAACGGGTACACGTTTTTAAACGTGTGCCCGTTTTTTAAATTTAGAATTTACAAGGCCACCCTTTGCATTGGATTTCGGTTTGGGACAGGCTTGGTGAGACCAAGCCTATGCTTGGACCTCCAAAATAATGGCTAAGGCATTTGGATAGCAAATTTATGTCTTGTAATTTTTTGAGGGTCTTCCTTATCGAATTTTTTGACGAAATGAAGACCCATTAGAGAACTTACTATCTAGATTTCTAAAATATAAATTTTATACTGATATGATCAATTTTACTATTTTTACAATATTTATTAATCAAAAGTGGTACCTAAACTTAAAATACTAAGGTTCACTAAAACTTTAATAACTTTTTTGTTTTTACCGTTTTTTAAAAATAATTTATATGACATCAATCTACATAGAATTTCCTTGAAGCTAAAATAAATAATTTTGGAAAAATGTGAATTTTTCATCAAATTATGGTGGTCGAACATGAGAGGTTTCAAAAATATATTTTATCATCAATTAAAAATAATATTCAATAAACAAAAAAGAAAAAACATTCTCATCGATCTTTGGTGTCTTAGGAATCTATCCCCAGAAGGATTCACAAAAATTCATTTATATAGGTCAAAATATGGTGGTCGTACACGTGTGGTATGGTCTTGAAAGAGGCATTTTGAAAAATTAGTTTTTAAACATGCCTACTAAAAAAACCTTTCTACCATGTGGGTATTTAAATAAATTACATATTTGAAAAGTAGACTCCGAGCACTAAATTTTCTATTAGTGAAGTGTTTTTAGATTCAATCTCTAAGTGCCTCAAATTTTGACATAAATTGACAGAAAATTTGAAAAAAAGAGAAAACACTTCCACTTTTTGCCCAAAAAGTGGACTTAACTTCTTACTGGCACCCCCATAATCGATACTATTGTCAACTCAATGATTTTCATTAAGTTGATATAGTTATCAAATAATAATAAAGTTGATAACAATATCAACTTATGATTTGGTCGATATCATAATCGACTTTTGATAATATTGATAAGTTTATATTGTTATCAACTTAATTAACAATAAAAGTGGATAACAATATAAACTATACAATTGATATTACTTTTACTCATATTAGTTATCAATAATGATAAGTATGATAGTTATCAATTATAACAATCATAGTTATCAAGTAACATGATAACTATAGAATGAATCTTAATAAAATCATCAAATGTATAATTATAATGTATATAACGTATAATTCTCATTTTATCTAAAGGAGATATATCAAATACTTAGGTTAGAATAATCTGACCGAAGCTACAAACATTAACACCATCAAAGCCACAACAACCACTAGTCTCTATCTTATAGAATCTAAAAGGTTTTTCATCTTAAGTTTCCACATCTCATACTTAGTGTCATAGAATTTCTCAATATCTGGGTGACAATTAGAGGCCATGGACTTTAATCCTTTTCTCAACTCTACAAATCCACACAACCAAGGATCCTAATGCAGCAAAAATCCTTAAAAACTTAAATATTAAGGTGTCCCCCTCTGAAGAAAATCATTAGCTCTGATACCAAATATTGAGAATCAAAGTGAAAAAAGCTTCCACATAATAGATTCTGTGTGATTACAAATCACAAATAAGATAATCAAATGTGATATATAAAATTAAATGAACATTCAACAACAATATCAAATCAATGTGCCAAAAGAGACACCAAATTTACATGGAGAAGACCTTTGGGCTAATATTCCATGAGAAAAGAGGGAAAGTATATTTTTGATTAAGTAAAATAGGTTTTACAGGGTTCCTGAAACCTGAAATGGAGTTTAAGATCTTACAATAATCCCAGACAAAATGAAACAGTCTTAAAATGGAATAGGCCAACACAGGGCCAAAGCAAGAACTAACTGCACTTCTAAAAAGCAAATAAAACAGGGACAGCAAAAAGAACCAAGGACAATCACGATAAGTCCAACATCATAGTGGTTGCCTTGGCCTCGAGCATCTCCATGTTAGCAACAGAGTCCTTGATCTTCTAGAGATTAGTCACCATATCAACATCCTTTTTCTTCTTTGCACTGGTCCTAGTCCTCTTGTCGGGCCCCTGTTCAGTCTTCTGCTATATTTCCACTCCCGTGTTGGCTGCTTCATTCCCTTCAATTCTTTCTTCCAGTTTCTCAATGATAACCTTGGTGCGTTCATTGGTAGCTTTGAGGATATTAAAACTTTGTTTTGCAATGTTTATTAGGGTAGCCTCAACCCTAATCATTTTGTCCTCCATTTTTCTGACTTTGGTACTCAGATTCATCTATTCAACACCAGTGCTATCGACATTGGCTTATTTGTACCATTAACTCTATTTTTTAGATCCTCCACTTATGGAAAATCCATTTAATTATCTTGTAGCTATCCACCATGCTATTCCTAGTGTTAATGAGCAGGTCCATCTCAAATTCCCTGGCATTGTCACTGAGCACAACCATAGCCAGGTCGATAACCTCCTCCAACTTAATCTGGCCGTCCTCACCTGCAATGACCTTGGGATTAATAACTTCTTTGGTAATCCCCATCTTGGCAGTTTTAACGTTGAAGTTACGCCAACCCATTTTCCTCCCCTGTTCCAATAAATAGCAGCAGAATTCGCTATCCTGCTCCTTTTTGTTCCCTGTGTTTTGGGGTTCAAAGATCTGAGGTCAGAGATTGGCTTGGTTAGTCTCATAATACTCGTCCTGTATCTTCTCCTTCACCTTATGGCAAGAAACATGGAAATTTCTACAGGTCTGATTCTTGGGAGTTTTCCAGCTAGCACTCTCATCCTTGTTTTTGCCCTTTTTGTTTTGGTATTTCACCATTGCAATCTGCCTTCTCTTTCTACCTTTTCCATTGAAAATTTCTTCCTCACCTTTTTTGTTCATCCCTTCCTCATTTTCGTTATACTCTTCATGAGAGGATATAATCGTTGTGGTCTTCTTTTTGGCTGGGGTCACCATTTTTTTCTTTTTTAATAGTATAGACTAGCGATACGCTTCTTTGAGGAGGAACCCAAATTTTTCTTTTTAGTGTCATACTCATCTTGATCCTTAGAGTGCATACCTTCACTATCTTCAGTCTCCGAAGGAATGTAGTCAGAGCCAGAGGCCTCCATGTCCTCTTTCTGAGCTAACTCCTTCCCCAAAATTTGGGCTTTAAAGAACTCATAAATATGAAGTAAAATCCCTTCATGCAAAGCGGGATTTGCAATAGCCTTATCCCTAAACCCATTAATATTTTTATTTATAGATGCATAAAAGTAAAAGGGTATTGAAACCTGCATACCATGTCGAAAATGATTCATGAGAACAAAGTGGTAGGTTTTGATCCTGTCAAACCTAGTCTCCAGCGTGATATACGAGATGATGACTCTTAGGGAAAATCTCCACAGTCTTTTCAACCCTTCAGGAAGATAGTAGGTCCCGCCTTTAATAAGTGCTTTCTTCTCTTCCTCATTCCTTACGAAGTTGCTTATCGCAGAGTCCAAAATTTTACTCTCTGTAAAATTTCTCGCCGACAATGAGTATATTAGTAATAGTAGAAATAACCTTCTCGGTCACTGTAAATTTTCTACCCTAAATGACAACACTGCCTTCGTCCCAACTTTTCACAAACATTTTCGTCACCGACGACTTCCCACCATGAAGCCTTTCAATGAAAGTGGAAATGCCGCCTTGCTGGAGGTAGTACTAAAGGTTGGTCTGTCTCCTCCATTTTTCACAATCTTTAGAGGGCTCCCTTCTGTGTCTTTCACCTCCCATTGCAAGAAAAAATCTCTGAATCGCAACCAGGAAAATACCACTTAACAAACCTTTACTCTTCGAGTTGTTCTAGATAGTTCTTCTTTTGTGCCTTGAACGATAAGTTTTGCCTTTGCAAATGGGCACCCGATAAGTGTGCGGATGTGATTTGTAATCATTGCCTTTCCTGCGTTTCCTGCCTTTCTCGTACTTTCCATTTATGGGAAAGGCGTTGCCATACACAACATTAACTTTTATAATTAATGCTAATAAATCCCTCCTTTCCCTAGATTCTGTCATAATCGACGATATCCATCACTTCACGTGCGAGGTCACCTCTGTAATGCCAGCGAATCTGCTCTGCACTTTTCACTGCCATGTTGGCAAACTAGTGAGCAACCTAGTTGGCTTCTCTGTACATGTGGGATATGTGTACCTTTTCAAAGGTGTTCAAAAGGTTGTGGGTTTCATCTATCATGTTGGCTATAGTCCACGACGGTGGGTGAAGCTTTTGACGCAGTTAATTATGTTGCATGAATCACCTTCTAACCATAGATTTTTGATCCCCAAGTCATGAGCTAATTTGGTAACTTGGAGGGCCGCATTTGCTTCCGTGTAGTGATTGGTTTATCTATCAAGTGGGAGGCTGACTGCAGTGGTGCCCCTGCCAAAGCAATTTCGAATCACACCACCACTTCCCGCCTTACCCGGGTTACCTTTCGCTGCACCGTCGAAGTTGGCTTTAAACCATCCTTCTAGGGGAAACTGTCGAGTACAATTCTGTCTTTTATCTTTGGTCTTCTTGGGATCAGCAAAGTTGTCTATTCCTTCAAAAGGATTAGTATTAACACATAAAACAAAATTCTCAAACAAGGCATGATGTATATTCTCAAAAATAATTTTAGGAGGAACACTATAGTCCCTGAAGATACGATTGTTGTGTTGTTTCCAAATTCCCCAAAACAGGTGAGGAAGCGCCCAAGTCCAAATTTTGTGAAAAACAATATTCTTGAAAGGCAGGGTCCAGTGGAAGAAAAGGTCCTGAACATAGGAGGGGAAGCACCAATCCATCCCAAAAACCAACAGTAAGTAATGCAAGACAGAGTTAACATAGGGGCAATGAAGAAAAATATGGTCTAGAGATTCAGCTTAGCTTTTACACATAACACACCTATTGGGGATCGAGATTCCACACTTTAAAAGGTTATCAACAGTGAGGATACAATTTTGAAGCAAAAGCCAGAAGAAGACATTAATTTTGGGAGTAAGGCCAGGGAGCCAAGCTTGCCTTCCTGGTGCATCAGGTGAGAGTAAGCAGAGACAACCGTGAAAGTACCTTTTGGGGAACCTTCCCAAATCATGGCATCCTGATTCTGGGATAGAGAAATAGCGTTCAGAGCTGTGGATAAGGGGGACAAATCTAGGGAAATAGATGGCAAATCCACCCAAGAGTTTCCCACTATGTTATTGCAGACCCTGTCCCCGAATTGTTGGGTGCACTCATCCTTTCATAAGTTATAGGAACCATTATTTTAGGGGTCCAGACTATAACCAATTATCATTCCACAAATTGATTGTGTGATCATTGCCAATTTTCCATTAAGCTTTAGATTTGGCAAGATCTTTGGCATTGAGGAAGCCATTCCAAATAAAAGAACCTTTTAGGATTTCATCACAATCAAAGAAATTACTCAAAGAATTATTGGAAAGATACTTATCTTCGAAGATGTCTCTCCATTCTCCTTTACCATGGAAGATACACCAAATCTATTTCTAGCTTGGATCGCCCTTCTGAAAGGCCTAATTCTCCTGATACCAAGTCCTCCAGCGCTTTTAGGGAGGCAAACTTTGTCCCAAGCGATCAAAGGGAAACGCTTATGTTCTTCTGCCCCAAACCAAAGAAATCTTCTTTAAATTTTTCCCATAGTTTCCACCACTTTAGCCAGGATAGAGAAGAGGCTTAAGGCATAGGTAGGCAGGTTTTAAAGAGTAGATTTAACCAACTGAATTTTGCCTGCTTGACTGAGAGTGATCCCCTTCTAGCCAGGCAATTTTCTATTGAATCTGTCAATGAATCTATTCCAGAATTCTTCAAGGGGCTTAACTCCAAAATGGAGGCCCAAGTAATTAGAGGGGAGGGATCCAATACTGCAACCCAAGATCTCTGCCATTCTCCTTTGTTTGGCCTCCGGGGTGTTAATAAAAAAGAGAGAACTCTTATTCTTGTTGATAGATTGCCCAGTGGCACCCTGGTATAGGAGTCCAGAACGTGTTTTAAAATTTTGGCATCCCTAACCGAAGCCTCCCCTCCTAAAATGTTGTCATCAACGAATTGTTGATGAGAGAAAATGGTATTTCCTAAGGACGGCTTGATGCCTTTCAACTCCCCAAATCTCCTATTAGCTGAAATCAGTCTTTCCAGACACTCAGCCAAAATGATGAAGAGAATGGGAGATAAGGGATCTCCTTGTCTCAGACCCTAAGAAGCTTTGAAGAAAGCAGTAGGAGACCCATTAACCAAGACCACTAAATAGGGCGAAGAAATGAGCTGATGAAAGATCTGACAAGTTTTACCATTAAAATTTAAAAGCTCCAAGCACTTTCATCAGGAACGCCCAGTCCACCCATTCATAAGCCTTGGACAAATACAGCTTGAGAAGGAAACCTTCCCTTTTACCTGCCTCTAAGGAATGGATCACTTTGTGCACCACCATAATGTAGTCCAGAATTTGTTTCCCCGACACAAATCCCGATTGTTGGTGATCAATGATAGATTGGAGCACATGAAGAATTCTGATAGTAATGACTTTGGATATGATCTTATAGAAAGAATTGCATAAGCTAATGAGTCTGAAGAGCTCCATTTAATCCGCACCCGAGACCTTTGGAAGAAGAACTAGGAAGGTAGTGTTGAGTTCCTTAAGTAGATTTTTGGAACCAAAGAATTCCTGCACATCTTTGACCACATCATATTTGAGAATTTCCCAGTACCTATGGAAGAAAAACATAGGGAAGTCGTCCGGACCCGGGGCCTTATCTCTAGGGAGAGAATCCAGGGCTTTTTTAACTTCTACAAAATTTGGAATGGCACTCGAGACTTTGTTTTGATTCTCCGAGATGACAAAGGGAATGTTGCTCAAGAGGTCCTCTTGATTTTGTTCTACGAGATTAAGGTCCTTTTAAAGGAGTGAGGAGAAAAATCAACAGGAGCAGCAGAAATATCTTTATTATACTGCAAAATTTGGTTCCCTCGTTTGATGCTACTAATCTTGTTGGCTGCTCTGTGTTTCATATAGATAAATGGAAGAACCAAGTATTTTGGTCCCCCTCCCTCAACCATAAGGATCTGGATCTCTGCTTCCAGTACATCTCCTCCTTCCCTATTACATTGTGGTACTCCGAAAGCAGGGTTTTTTCTGAATGCAAGTTGTTCTCATCATACCCGTCTCTCTGGATTTCCTCTTGGTCAGAAATGGCCTTCTCTTTGGAGGAGAAGATGTCCCCAAACTCACTCTTATTCCAAAGCTTAATATTAATCTTGACATTTCTAAGTTTTTTAGCTACTTTAAACTTTTTTTTTTTTTGAAAAATGGGGGCCGCGCGAACGCGAGCTCCCTCTATAACAAATTATGACGTGCACTCTCCACAATGGGAGATGCTAGGCAGAGCCCCCTTCTAAGTGCAATGAAGGTTCTCTCCCTAGACCATCGGCCTTCTTGATCACCGATTGATCCCGCCTAGGTAAGTATTCCACCATTCTGAGATCTTGTTATTGATATTAGGATGAGTGGTCCACATCCTTTCAAACCTGAAAGGGGAATTTCTTTGCTTAATAATTGGGTCCAGAGTAAGAGACGGAGGAGAGTGATCCGAACCAATCCTCATCAGGGAAGATAAGTTGCTATTGTGAGAATTCAGCCAGTCAACATGGATCAAAGCCCTATCTAGTCAGACTTGGATGCACTCTTTCCCAATTCTCCTACTGCTCCAGGTGAAGCTCGCCCCTTGAAGATCCACATCTAAGAGGGTTTGATCATTGATAAAGTCCATGAGGTCTTGCCTACTTTCCAAATCAAGGTTGATTCCTCCCTATTTTTCCCCTTCTTTGAGAGGGGTGTTAAAGTCCCCCGTGATAATACCTTTTGAAAGATCTAACATGGAAATAATGCTTCTAAGTTTGTGCCAGTAAAATCTTCTCGCTTTTTTTGAATTAGGAGCATAGATATTCATGATGTACCAACTGTCATTATCCTAAATAGGGAAGTTATATTATTACTCTTCAAGAAATATAATGCTAAAACTATAAAGTTCACTACACTTTTTCTGCTAAGCATGAAAGCACCTGTAAGCCTTCAAGAAACTTAAGATGAAAATACTATCCAATGGCTCCAATTTATATAAAAATTGGGAATGGGAAAACCACTATTGTTTTCCAAGAGAAGAGGAAAGAAACCACTTACAAAAACTCACACCTAGGAAAGTGAACAACCAATAGATATAATAAATTATTAATCCCCATCAAGTAACACAAGCTACTAAAACCTTTGACCTTTGTGATGTTATGTAATGCTTGATGACTCTTCGAATCTCCCAACAAATATATTTTCTCCTTAGGGTGTTGAGCAATACTCAGAACTCCAATTTCTTTGTCAATATCTGGTCTAGTGCAAACCATTACATAAATTAAGCTCCCAATGGTACTATAAGGAAACTTAGAAATATTCTTATAATTATCATCAAAACTTCGAAACTTGTGCAAACTCAACTTAATACTTGTCCAATGCTTCTTTGAGTTCTTTCTTTAAAGTGATAATATCCCAAAGGGTTCTTGTATTTGGAATGGCATTCTCAACGCCAAAGACCTGGCCAAGTCAAAAGCGAAATCATGGAAAATTGGAAATGGTCACAATATTAGCTTTTGGAATGACAATTAGATTCTGTCGGGGCCCCTGAAAAATATAGATGGTTTTAATTCTTGGAAGGAGGAATGCACCTTACTTTTTGGGGACAGAGTTTGTAATTACAGGATGGGTAATTCTTGGGTGGATTTGTCCTCTATTTCCCAGGAGCTTTCTCCGTTACTCACTACTCTGAATGTTATTTTCCTCTCTCAGAATCAGGATGCTTTGATTTGGGAAGGATCCCCTAACGGATCTTTCACTGTGGCCTCTACCTACTCTGTTCAGTTGCATCTGGAGACTACCCCTTTCTGGTCTAAAGCCTAGTTACCTGCCCTTATCCCTAAAATCAATGTTTTTATGGGCTTTTACTTCAAAATTGCATTCTCATCATTGATAACCTTATCAATTGTGGCATCCGTAATCCCAACAGGTGTGTTCTGTGTCAGAGCCAAGATGAGTCTGTGGACCACCTCTTTATCCATTGTACCTTTGTTAGGTCTATCTGGCAGTATATCATGTCTCTTTTTGGCTTGCATTGGTGCTTCCCATCCTCTGTCAAGGACCTCTTCGCCCATTGGACCTTGCCCTTCAAAAACACTGTCTTTCACAAAATTTGGTCATGGGTGCTTCCTCACCTCTGCTGGGGAGTTTGGAAAGAGCGCAATAACTGTATCTTTAGGGACTGTAGTGTCAATCCCAAAATTTTATACGAAAAGATATACCATGCTCTTTTGGAAAATATTGTTACTTGTGAGAATACTATCCTTTCGCAGGTTTAGATGACGCCGCTAATCCCTTGAAGACCAAAGATAAAAGACAGCACTGCACCTACAGCTGTCCTCCGGAAGGATGGGCCAAAGCCAACTTCGACGGTGCAGCCAAGGGTAATCCAGGAAAGGTGGGAAGTGGTGGCGTAATTCAAAATTGCTTCGGCTAGGACATTGTTGCTATCAGCCTTCCATTGGGCACACAAACCAATCACTACACGGAAGCTAATGCAGCCCTCCAAGTGACTAAATTAGCTCATGACTTGGAAATCAAAAAACTTTGGTTAGAAGGTGATTCAAGCAACATAATCAACTGTCTTAACTTGAAACATCCACCGTCGTAGACTATAGCTAATATGGTTGAGGAAACCTGCTCCCTTTTGAACACCTTTGATAAGATTCATTTATTCCACATGTTTAGAGAAGGCAAGCAAGTTGCTGACTAGTTTGCCAACTAGGCAGTGAGAAGTGATAGCTAGAATCATTGGCTTAACGGAGGACACCTCCCACGTGAAGCATTGGATTTCGTTGCTTATGATTGAATCCATGGGAAGTAGGGTTTTATTAATATTAATCATGATTGTTAATGCATTGAATGGTAATGGCTTTTCCATTAATGGAAAGTACGAGACACTCTGGAAAGGAAATCATTACAAATCACACCCGCGCACTTACTGGGTGCCCAAACGCTTTGGCAAAACTTACTATTCAAGGCAAAGAAACAAAACTATCTAGAATAATTCGGATAAAAAAGGTTTGTGCTTCTGTGGTGCTTCCATTCTGTCTGCATTTCTTGCGATGGGAGGGGAAAGGCATAGGAGGGAGCCTGCTAAAGATTGTGAAAAATGGAGACGGCAAACCAAGATTTGGAACTACCTTCAAAGTGGCGGCATTTCCACCTTCATCGAGAGGCTTCACGGTGGGAAGCCAACTGTGACAAAAATGTTCGTCAAAAGATGGAATGAAGGCAGTATTGACATTAAGGGAAGAAATTTTACGGTAATAGAGGAGGTTATCTCTGCTGTCACGAGTATCCCTATAGTTGGAAAGAAATTCTACAGAGATCGAAAAATTTTGGATTCAGCAATTAGCGACTTTGTCAGAAATGAGGAAGAAAAGAGAGAGCTCACCAAGGTCGACACCCACTACCTTCCTAAAGGGCTGAAAAGATTGTGTAGGTTTGTGTTAAGAGCCATCATCTACTACAATATGTTGAACACCAGGTTTGACAGAATTTGAATCTACCATTTTGTCCTCTTGAATCATTTTCGCCATGAAATGCAAGTATCTATACCCTTTTATTTATATGCTTCTATAAATGATAATATTAATGGGTACAGAGAGAAGGCCATAGCTAACCTTGTCATGCATGAAGGCCTTTTTGCTTTTAATCTATGAATATTTTAAGGCCCAAATCCTTCGAAAGGAGGTGGCTCAGAAAGATGAGATGGAGGCCTCTGGTTCGGACTACATTCCTTCCGAGACAAAAGATAGTGATGGTCTGCATTCTAAGGATAATGATAAGTATGAAATGAAAAAGAACAATCTGGGTTTGTCTTCCAAAAAGCACAGAGTCAGTCTGCAAACCGTCAAAAAACAGAAATTGGTTACCCCTAAAAAACATAATACCATGGTTATTTCTTCTGTGGAAGATTACAATGATAATGAGGAAGGTATGGACACGGATGTTGAGGAGGTTATTTCCAGCGGCAAAGGCAGAAAGAGAAAACAACCTACGATGGGTAAAAACCAAAACAAAAAGGATAAGAACAGGGATTTGAGAGCAGACATGAAATCTCCTGAGGACAAGACCCATTGTGTCTCCCGTGTTTCAGACCACAATCTGAAGAGGAAGCTCCAGTGAGATTACCAAGAGACCAGTTGGACTATCCCTTCCCCTCAGGACTCTCAATTTCATAATACGGGTAAGGATGATAGGCAGGATAGCGAGTTCTGTTGTTATATGGCAGAACAGGGGAAGATAATTGGATGGCGCGACTTCAATGTCAAAACAGAAAAGATGGGGATCACCAGAGAAATTATAAACCCCAAGGTTATTGAAGGAGAGGGAGGTCGTATCAAGTTGGATGAGCTTATTGACCAATCTATGGTGGTGCTTAGTGATAATACCAGGGAGTTTGAGATGGGCCTGCTCAACAATTCTCGAAATAGCATGTTAGATAACTACATAACCATCAAATGGCTATTCCATGAAGTGAAGGATCTTAAAAAAAGGGTTGATGGCAATGACAAGGCTAAAAATGACAGCAATACTAAGGATCAGGAGAAACTGAGCAACAGAGTGCAAAAGATGGAGGATAATATGACTAGGGTAGAAGCTACCCTAAAGAATATAGTGGAGCAAAGCTATAATATCCTTAAAGCGTCCAAAGAGCACACCAACACGATCATCGAGAAGCTGGAGGCAAAATTAGATGGGCTAGAGGCGGCCAACATGGAAGTGGAGACTGAACAGAACACTGAACAGGCTCCCGACAAAAGAACTAGAGCCATAACCAAGATGATTAAGGACAAGGACATGGCACTGGATCTCCAGAAGATCAAGGATTTTGTTGCCAACATGGAGTTGCTCAAGGCCAAGGCGGCCACACTGATGGTGGACTTATCATGAGGGTCCCTGGTCTTTTCTGCTGACCCTATTTTATTTGCTTTTGTAGAAGCTATCTGTTTTTTTGCTCTGGCCTCTATTGGCATGTTCTATCTTTTTGCTTTGTTAGATTTTAGACTAGGCTTAACGGTTTTTTAACTATGTTTCGGGTTTCAGGAACCCTGTAAAACCTGTTTTACTTAATCAAAAACTTAGTACCAACCAGAAAAAAAAAACTAAGCCTTTATAAAATAGTATCAAGGCGGACAAATCTAAGATGATGTCTATCCTAGAGAGGGTGGCTATGGACATCGAGGTAGGAATGACAATGAAGGATAAAATAACTAGACAATACTACATGCAAAGCGTTGGTTCCCAAATCCACATATTATAAGATTCTAAGAATATGCCAACTTCTAAAATCAAACACTACACTTGACTTGGCCAACGAATGAGATTTAAACTTTAAAAGCTTAAACTCTCTTGCACTTTTGGCTCTGCCTGACCAAGGCAAGTGCACCTTTACTACTATATTTAAGCAGATGTAATTTTTTTATATTCTATATTTTTAGATTTGTTGTCCTAGAATGGCATACAATTCTAATATAAGCAGATTTTGATACTATCTTCCTACTCTTAATCCCTCTCTCTGGAAATCTTTATATCTAACTGATCTCCTATTCTTGTGCTCCTATTCTTGCTTCTATCTTCAATTTGTTCTCCCTCAGTTTTCCATTTTTTGTTTTTCTGTTTACTCGTCTCTCATTTATGCCTTTTCCGTTTTGGTTCAGTAGGGCTATCCATTTTACAGGTCTCCTTACACGAGATTTTAAAACCCTAGTTGCAGAATCAAATTTATGAACAATTCACAATTTCAATGAGACTTTCTTGGAACGCGCTCTGATTCTATAAACTCTTTGGTTTCTGGTTTCCGTCTCAACCTTCTTCGCTCTGCAATCTCCATCTCTGGACCAAATTGTTTCTGATTACAATTGATTTGATTGTCGTTTGTTCATATGGTACCGATTTGTGTGTCCATTAATCTCTACCTCTGTTCATCAATGCAAAGGCTTTTTTGAATTTTGAAATGTCAGAGTGACAAGTTTTCCTTTGATTGGTGAGACATTATGAAATCTCACGCCGATTTATAAGCTTTATTTGGCACCAATTCAGTTCGTTCACTGATCGTCAAGATTATTAGAATGTCTCTTCAATCTGTAACGCCTTTTGAAATCCATCAGGAAGATATCCTATCGATTTATCCAATCCTAGATGCCATTCCATTTTCTCACTTTAGGCTTTTGGATTTTCGGAGTGACCCTCACAAAGTCTTTCCGACATGGTTTAGTCATCATGTCAATGCCTTGTATATATGTAACTCCGGAATTACCGAGAGACAAAATACTACATAATTTGTAAAATATATTAATAAATTAATGTCATATCTCAATACAAAATGAGAATTAGAGTCAATAACAGTAAGCTTCATTTTGCCCTTCATCAAGAATATCATGATCACAGTCAATGTTTGGTCCATCTGAACTACAAGTAGTCGCAACACCACGATTGTTTGTGATGTTATATATAAAATATTTACCATCTAGTGAAACTAAGAAAAGCTATGCAAAACAAAATTCTAAGTTTACACACTTGAATGTAAAAGCCCTATTTTCATTGCCCCTTCATTACAAGGCAATGCCTTAAATATGATAGGGCACACAAGTTGAAATACACATGTCAATCCTTTATTTTAATTGCATCTAACCGTTTGCACTTATTTGAGAGGATAACAAAACATTTAAAACCTCTCAAAAGTACATACAAACTCAAACAACATTCGTAATTACAAAACAAATACATACCAACTAAAGAAATGTAAGTTAAATAAAACTTATATGCATTAATATTTTTTATTTTATTCTTTTTTAAGCAAAAGGCAAAATCTAAAAAGACTTGGCTATGATCGTATCATCATTCATAAGAATATTTCTTGCACTTGTCTCAAAGAGAATAAAGAGCATGATTCCTTGAAGATATCAAGTGGGCAAATTCAACCAAGATGACATTGTATATATTTTGTCAATACTCTTATAAATCCAATCTTTCATTCAATAGAAAGTTTTTCATGTCCATGTGATGCATGGAAAGTGTGTTAAAATAAATGCCAGGAGTTAAAAGAGTGTGATCATCTTGTTCAAACAATCTTAATGATCTTTTACACTCTTCTAAAAACTACTAATGTTTGGTCATTCTCCATGGCTTCTATCATTCTCCCTATTCTTCAAGCATGAAGTCTATGCTGTCATAAATTTCGCATAAATATGGTCAATCTAGATCAATATATCTAATAATTATTATGAGAGGCCAATGAACATCAAAACATATTCCACATGAACCAATTGCTCATCATCTAGGATCAACACTTTGATATTTTAAAATATCACTCTATTTGATTTCCTTTCTACACTTCAACGGGTGTTAATGTTGATCTATCATAAACATTTGAGTATTTTTAGCATTTTTAGAAAATGTGTCAATATGTTCCCCTCACAATTAACTATCCTACAATTTTAATGTTGTCAATTATCACATGGGCAACCTTTTTAGTGTCCAGCTATATTTACAATTTTCACACTTGATTTGGTCCCACTTTGGCGGATGTTCCTAATTTATGCATGATTGTGCTTATCGTTGGGATTAAAACTATAAACTTGGTACATTCTCCTATTTACAACACTTTTCATTGCTTGTTATGGTAGGACTACGACACTAGGTGTTCCTGTATAGGGAATTTAAGCTCAATTTTCAAAGAATGAAAGTGAAATTTATAAAAAGAAAGAATTTACCCACCATTATCTTGTTTCTCTGGAAATTAAATTTGAAACGGTGTAAGATGCATTTAAAGAAGATGCTCTCTCTCTCTCTCTTTCTAACCTACACTTTCAAGAATACATAAGCAATTCAAATAATAGGTCTACATTAAAGCAGAAAAGCGTTTAAAAGCCTTCAGATTTGTTACAGCTATCGTGATCAACTACATTGTGCTTCTGCATGATCAAATTATCCACTAACATGTTCCAAGACCTCAATCTATCAATGTCAAGCCTTGTATGAAATGTCATCCCGATAGTTTCATACTTTAGGTAATATTTATCAATTCAACATTTCTATTATTGTTTAGCCTTTGTCCTCCTTAGGAAGCACGCTCTTTTTCATCATCGTTGTTGTAGACATGGGAACACCAACATGGTGTTTCACTTGGGTGACCCCTAACACAGTATTAGCCTCCATCCCCATTTTATGTTTGTGCAGGTCAGATCTAAGGGCAAATTTGGTATAGGGCTATAGAGAGATTGTTAAAGGTTGCGACAGAATTTGAATAGGGGAAAAAGATCAAACTAATTTTGACTATATACCTACTCACCTTTGTTAGTTTCAAACCTCTCTTAACTTGGCCACCCATCATCGATGACTACCACTCTCTGGTTCATATTCCAAATCCAAGTTTGTCTCTGCATCCTTATTCTAGATATGGTTTATTGTGTCTGATATTATTTGTGTTATGATATTATTTCTAAAATATGTTCTTTTGTAATCATTAACCCTACATCTCATACACACATTTCACAATCTTAATTCCAATATAGGAAAGAAACAAAATCTCAACGTTCAACTCTCCTATCATACTATAGTTGAACATATTCGTATTCCAATGACATGTAAAGAAATTTGAGAACTTAGTTTACATCCATAGGCCTATGATCTCATTTTGCCACATATCACCACCAAGTCAATATATTCTATGAGGACCTTTACAATGAAGCTTTAATCTTTCACTTGTCCCTCCCAAATAATTACCTTAAAAATATCACCCCTAAAAGGAAGAAATTTATGATAAAATCAATCATTAGATACTTATAATTTATCCATCCATCTGAAGGTATGCATTATAATTTTAATAAGATGCCTCTATGAAAGATTTCTCTCTCACCAACAAGACAAAGAGCACATTCTCATTCTTAAGGCTAGTCTAATCAATGGCTGCACTAGTAATTACAGTGAACATTTTTTGTTGATATGTTGTTCCAACAAGATTGAAAGGAAGTCGATCACCATAAATACAGCAAGCATTACTTTGATCTACAACTACTCTCAACTCGCTTTCTAAGGCTTTCACAAATGGGTCTTTTGTATGGAAAATAATAGAGGCAAGATCATTGTGAGAAGACAGTGCGAACATGAATGAATGTGGCCTATTTGGTATTATAAAGTAATTAGGAGGTTGCACAATATTTTCTTAGATTTAGGATGTGATCTTCCCTTTGCTCTGGTACTTTTAATATTGATACCCTATTGTTCTTTGATATATGTCATAATTTCTTTTTCACTCTTTACTGACTTTCCCTAATAAAAACTCTTTTTTTGTAAATTAGTGATAGCACATAAGTGAGCTTTCACTTGAGTATATGAGCTCCCACACTCATTCCTACACTAGTTACAATGCTAACAAAAAAACCCCACATATAAGAAGTTTCTCAATCATGCATGTATACAATTAAAGAGGTCTTGGATAGAAGAGGTCTTGGAGAAGAGCATCTTCTTGAATCCAGGTGGGTAGACGAAGAGGATAGTACTAAGAGTTGTGAGAAAAAGGTTAAATGGTGAGACTGTAAGAGGAGATCAAGAGACAAGGGTAGGTGTGAAGAGTTGTGAAAAAAAGGTTAAATGGTGAGACTGTGAGAGGAGATCAAGAGACAAGGGTAGGTGTGAAGAAGCCCTACAACGGTCAGAGGTGGAAAGACTCAAAGTTATTGATGGAGAAAAGGAATACAGAAGTGAGGGTTTGTGATTGGTTGGGTTTTGACAATCCCTCGGTTGGAGTTCAAGAGAAAGAAGAGATGAATGACTACGATTGAGAGGGAAGCGCAAAAGTTGAGAAGAGGTACGAGAGGTCTTGGAAGAGATAAAGCAATAATTAAGAATAGGAAGATTTGCAGCAGTGGAGGAATGTCCTTTTGAGGACGCAAGAGCACTTTTGAGGACGCAAGAGCAGCAGATGAGTCCTCAAAAGCAGCAGATGAGCGAAAAGATATAGTATTCGATGAAGAACTTGATGAAAAGCAAGACGGAATGTCCTTTTGAGGACGCAAAAGCAGCAGATGAGCATAAAGATCTAGTATTCGATGAAGAACTTGATGAAAAGCAAGAATTTCTTGAGGAAGTGATTTATAACATGCCGATATTTGATCAAGGATTGGAAGAGGATGGTGTGTTGCTTGGAGAAGTGGTCAAGAAGAATGAGTACTTATTCGCGTTTATTGAAGATGTAACTGAGGAACCTGAGGTAGTGGCGGATGAAGTAAGACAGAAAGAAGAAAACGTTGCAGCGGTAGAGGTAAAAGAAGATGTGACTGCATCAAAGGAACGTGAAGAGGTTGCGGATGGTGAAGATGAACATGAAGTAGATGTTGGAGCGATTAAAAGTGTGAGGTAAATTCTGATGAATTTTATGATATTGAAGTAGTAGAAGATATACTCGCTGCCTGTGGGAATTGGTTGGTTGCATATAGAGCGTGTGGAGAATATTGCAAGGTAATGGTGGAAGTGATTGGTTTGTAATGGACAAGATCACTCTAAAAAGGGAAGGGAGAGTAGAGAATATTTGGAGGAGAAGAAGAGAGTGCTATTGAAGGAGGAGGTCGGACTGTGCTGGGCATGAGTTCACAAGAAGGAAGAGGAGAAGAGGACAAACTTGGTGGAGGACAAGAGGCGGAGGAAGAAGTATCTCTATCTACATCAGCGATGGAGTTCGCTACAAGATACTAGCAACTTGAAAGAGTAGTCCTACCACTCAACTCCGTTTGTTAGCTATGCTTACAAATCTTTCCTAACGGACGTGTCTGGTGTAGGAGCATCCCAAGTGAATTAGCTATTACTATCAACTAAAAATATTTTTCATTTTTGCCGAGAACATCTATCAAAAAATTGTGTTGGCGGCCCTGTCCTTCGTGCCACTCGGTTCGGATGTAAAAGATTCCATTGGCAGTTTGGAAGTTTTTTGTTCGATGGAAACCGGTTGGGACAACTGCCAAACAAGGAACGAAACCTATCTGTTCAAGATCGTCAGTTTTCTGAAGATGAGGGGGGGCAATCAAAGGTGGATAGTTCCGATTCCAACAAAAGATAGACTGTGATATCTCGGGTCATCCCATTACTAGAAAAGACCATTTTGGGGAAGGAGGTGACAAAGAATTCCATTGAGAGGGCAGAGAGAAGATCTTCTTTTCTCCGGAAGAAGACCTTGTTGCAAGGCAAGGAAATGGGGATCGGTTTTGAAGAGACTAAGGAAGAAGATTGCAGTTTTCGAAGAGGGGTGGCAGACAAGAAAAGGAGGTTGGTTGGTGTAGAGAAGTCTACGGCTGTACTCGCACCATCAGTAGAACAAATCCTCACACTCGTCTTAATACCATTTCTTGTTAAAGATGTATATGCCATCCAAAATCAGGCAACAAGAAATTAAGGAATGGATCTATAAAGAGGACTCGGGAATAGTTTATTATAATCATTCTTATAAATGTATCTCTGCAACGTTGATTGAGATAAAAAGTCCTTTGCTTTTTCCTCGTATGTGAATTTCCGTAAATTTATATTCATAGAACTTGTGGACTTCTATCTTGATTGCAACAAATGACACGATGGTTCGGAAAACGTCTCTTTTTGTTGTAATCTTGTTCAATGCTTAGTGAACATTTATAAATCTTGTTCAATGCTTAGTGAACATTTATAGTTTCTCAATTAAGAATTCTTCATGAGGTTCTCTAACCTCAGAGATGATGGATTCAGTTTGATGTGTCCTTAGTATTCCATACTTGAAATCAAGAGCAATTTATTAACAGATTATGAACGGCCCTCTGGTCTACTAGTAAACAGATCTAAATCTGAATTTTTCTTAATACGTGGGCAAATGAACAAGATTTTATATTTTTATTCATACTTTTTATCTTTCAAGAATGGCCTTTTTTAGCCTCTTATATAGGTCAGAAAAGACTATTCTTGAAGGAAAAAAAAGATTTTATATTTTTATTCATACTTTTTATCTTTCAAGAATGGCCTTTTCTAGCCTCTTATATAGGTCATAAAAGACTATTCAGGAAAAAAAAAGTACGAATAAACGAGCGAACTAGTTCTGGCCTTTCCTAGCTGAGAAGCTAGTTCTTATGACATCTATTTTTCAGCCTGTTCCTACTTAGTTCTTCTCCGTTTATGAAGCGGGAGTAAAATATGCCTTAATATTGAAGAGGGAATTAACGCATTAATTATATTTTTTCTCTAAGGAAAAATCTTTCTTTCAGAGTGATTTTTATCACTGCACAAAAATCATAATATGCTTTCAGTTGTTATTCGCTTGGTTTTGACAGATTTGGATTTTTGTCGGATGATGGATTTTTCCCGCATGATAATCAACTCCTTCTCTTTATCTGGTTTCGCGATTTTTCCTTTCTTTAACATCTCCCTTAGCAAATCGCCCTTCAACCATGATAACTTTATTCGAATAGGATTTACTTTGGGGAGTTCTTGCGGTTCATTTTTTATAACTAGGGTTTTCCTTTCTGACGCGCGAAGGAGAATTTGGACGATGGTAGAACAGTTCTTTTCTATTGGATCGATAATTTTCCTTACGAATATAAATCCATGCGAAGGTTTCTACGGGCAACGGGTAGTTCGCTCGTTTGAATTTTGGTCTTAGCCAACGGGTTTATCAAATACTTTTCTCTCCTGATTTTTTCAGCGTTCTGGGCTGGCCGATAAAGTCAAACCATATCTAGCGTTGCCCTCTTTCCTTTATATAAGCCATGTGTCTTCGGCTTCTTTGTATTAGGCCTTTGTCAAATTTGTTTTCAATTAAAATTTGAACTTCTACAAGAAGATAGAATTCACAAAAATAAGAATTTAGTGTTATGCGATTTCTTTTGTTTTTATTCAAATCATCTTTTAAGATGCTTGGTTCAATGGCTAGAATGTCAAGCTTAGTAGCATCTTTACCTTTACTCGAATGTCAAGCTTACCATCTTTACCATTACTTTATATGATATTTTGTTCCGGAAAATCGAAAGGTGATGAAGGTTTATGGATTTTTTTAATGTTTTTTTATTATTACATTTTGTATTAATAAATATAAAAAATTATTCACTATGAATATAAATTAGTAGTCGTTCCATAACATTTATAAGGTATTCATTATATATATTATATATTATAATACTCTAACAAATAATATTACAGTTATGTTGAGATTTTATATGAATGGACAAACAAATTAAATAGAATTTGTTTTTAAAGAAGGGGCAGAAAAGGAATATTGAATGGGGTCCCCCATTTTACAAAATAAAAATGTTCAAAAGTCAACAATCACAACACAAGGCTGAAAGAAAGTCGATACAACACTGAAAACCAACAACCCTAAAAGACCAAAGGCTTCCAAAAATACTAAAATTTCTGCCAATGGACATATATGTTATAAAAAAATTATAATAAAATGTACACACATTGCATGTTTCAACTACAAAATGGCAAAAACATAGAAAATTTACTGCCCCTAATTGACATTTATTAATACTGCATTAAAATCAATTTTCAAACCCAAGCCACCACCACAAAGAGGAGCTGCCCTCATTCCATAGAACCCAAATAAATCATGTCCTACCTCCTCAATAACCTATGTGACATCTTTGAGATCAATATCCCAATGCATGGTTGGAGTCTAGCAAGAGGTTGACAATCATCAAGTGCTCCCCTAGTCAAGACCTAAGTTGCCCAATTTTCCTATAGGGCAGCTAGATCTGAGTCTAGTTCAAACATGACCCATAATCCAATTCAATCTGCTACAAATTGAGACAAAATCTTGAAAAAATTCTTTCAATTCAACAAGGATGAACCTAATCAAACTTGTTGTTCTCTACACATGTTTTTTGCTTTGACATTGACCTACACTCCCAAATAGATCATAGAAGAATAATTTTACAAAGAGATAATTATTTTTCATTTCCTTCTGCTTCCATTTTTGTTATGCAAACATGAAACAAAATTATAACTTCAATGTTTTTATAAGTTTCTTCTGATCTTCTATGAAAGTATCAAAACAGCTAGGTTTTCTATACCTTCATTTATTTAATATGTTGTTTACAAAATTTTATGTTGTAGTAATCAAAATGGCAGCTAGTTCCCACTATTGACTGACCTAAATCCAAAAGTAATTCATATTCTTTATAGAAGCATGTTGATATGATCCAATTAGTTCCAGGTAGCAAAGTATCATATTTGGATATTCTAAATTTGTGAAATTAGATATACAAGTTCATATAGTTAAATGGAAGTCCAGTTGTGTGGAATGCCTAGACAAGACATCATCACTTACCCTAGAAAAAAAAACTGTTTGTGGCATTAAAACAACTGATAGCATATATCATGGAGCTAGAGAAAGCAAATAAACTAGAAGGTTGTAGATCAAATCATCCATTAGAAAACAGAAATTAGAAGGAATAAAACCCCAACGCCCCGTCTAATCCTAATATTGTCCTAAAGAGCCGCCCATCTTCCCCTCTCTTGAAAGTGAAGAACCCATTACAAAAAAATGGCCAAGGTGACCTTCAAAATCCACCTTTCAAAATGAGACTCAAGACATTATCAATCAACAGAATGCAAGATGTCTTTATTCAAATGTGTTGGCTTTCAATGTTGTTCACATACCATATTGGGAAGCATGGCTGAAAGTAATAAATGAGGTCCAAAAATTTATAAAAGACCAACTTATGAGAATGTGTGTGGCATCTTATTGGAAAAATAGGGCAAGCGCATAGAAGATTCATTGAATCCCATAAAGAGTTCATAGGTTGAGACATGGATATTAATTGTTTATGATCGATGTGCAAAGATGCTTAAAATTGACTCTTGATCAATATTATAACATTATCTTTAATTTTGGTTAATGGCCCTGCGTGGCGTGGTTTAATTTTTTGGCTGCTGGACCTTGATACTATTCATATGTGGGGTTCTGATACTTTACACTTATACTGGTTTAGCTTATACATTTTGGTTTTTGATGGAGGTAGATGATGTTTACTTTGCTTTATGCTGCTTTCTAGGCTGATTTAATATGTTGTTAAGTATGTCCTAGTCATCTTTCTATTGTACCTCGGGTCAGCACCCTCTTGCTGCTTCTTTTAAAAAAAACATTATCACGTAAAAGGGAAAATATTTATTCGAGTCATGGATTGTGAGGGGAAAGTTAAAGATGGCCAATTTATCATCGTTTTATCATCATAGTCGCTGACAAAGTGGGATCCCATGATGTTATCCAAGTTATAACAAACATAGAACTATTTCCTTTAAACACCTTTGTGGTCAACTCTCTCAATCTTATGCTACAAAATATTGAAAATTGCAATGATTGGATCATAGAGTTGTATGCAAAGGATGAAAACATCAAACTGTCTATAACCAACCACCACATTTCACAAGGCATTTCTAAATCATTTTCAAAACTGGAGCTATTAAAGGTGAGTGAAGTAGTATATAAAGTTTTAAATATTCATACTTTGATTGTGCACTCCAATTATTCTTTAAACTTTGTTTCTAAATATTTTTTTTTTTAATTTTTGAATAGGTTGTTGAGATCTATATTGCGTCTATAAAAATCACCTTGAGACAAGTAGTGAATGTTTGAGAGGCACTTTCTAATATGGTGATTGGCCAAAATTATCTGATGTAAATCTTGATTATCTGATAATAAGAAGGCATGTTTGTTGTTCATTTTTAGTTTATTATGAATTGTTGTGGATGGTTTCTATTGTGTTGACTCTTGTTGCATGATTGGACTGTCTTCATTGGGGAAACTCTGGTCATGACTGCATCAGGTGGTATCAGAGCTAGGTTCGATCTTGTGATGGCAATAATCTCAGATCCTGGACTTGCGAAGTTCCTGGGGCATTGTTTGTAAGGTGGTAGAGACCAAATCTAGCTTGCATCAACGAAGGACTTGCCTAAGAGTAGTTGGAAGGGATTGTTGTGGGAGGTTGAGTTGTTGTTGACGGATGATGGCTTGTATGCATTTATCAGAGTATAGTTTGTGATGCATTGGTTGATAATTTGTTCTTGAGATCGTGATCCTATGGAAGGCTTGTTGTGGGATGACATAATCTATATCTAACTTACAAAGGTTGAGGATTTGCGCGAGGATCGATCAGAGTAGTTGTTGCTAATTGTGAAGCTTGGAATGGGTTGAGTTCCTTGAGATATCATGTCTATGGACAGATCGTCGGTTTCAGGCAAGTTGAGAGCGTGTTCAAAAGATTGTCGAGTGAGAGACAATTGAGATCTTGCAGTCAGATAGCCGAGCAGAGGCAGTTGTACCTTGTGAAAGGAGAGAGATCGTTGGATAGGATGAACCCTAGAAGTGTGAAAAGAATATTTGAAGACCTTAGGGTTGAGTTGAGGTATGAGATTTGTAATACTTTGGTTGGTTTGAGGAGGAATCCTAAACATGAGAGTAAGTATGAAGAAGCTACTGAGAAGCTGAAGAGGTTGAGTTGGCATTTATAGGTCAAGAGGTGGATTGTTTGGGCTGTGAGAAGAATTGTTCAAAGGAGGAGAAAGTAAGCTAGGGTTACTACTGAGATTGAGGTTAAGCTTCACGAGGTACGTACACTAGTGAATACTTTGACTGATATTGTAGAGGATAAGGTGGATATGGTTATGGGTGAATTTCATGATCCATTGATTGGATCTAATGAAGCTAGTTGTGGAATGTCTTGTTATTAAGGAGGATAATGAAATTGTTGATGTTGAAGAAGGTAATGTTGCTGAATTTGGAATTGAGATTCCTTTGGTTGAATTTGATGACCTTGTTGGGGTGGCTGTTGAGTCTGATGGTGTTTACAGTATGGGTGTTGTTATTAATGAGATTGGTGAGTATGAGAGGGCTTGTGATGAGCCTCTTAGTTGTGATTTTTTGCATGAAGCTGATGGAGAGTTGCAGATATTCTTGTTTCAATTAGAGGTTGATTTGTTGCAAAGATTACCTAGAGGGTGTGAGAGAGGAGACATGTGGTTCTTACATTGATTTTGATTCTAATCATATTGATTGTGTGGAAGAGGATGTTTTCTCTTGTGTTGCGGAGCAGGTTTGGAAGGTAGAGCAGAGTTCCTTTGGAAGGAATTGTTACATGGACTTGAGGATGGATATTCTAAAAGTGAAGATAAAGATAGGGTTAGTAGAGTTGGTATTGTTGACTGAGGATGCGTGGATGATGGATAAAGGTGGTGGAATCCTTGAGTTCCATGTTGTTGATGAATAGGAGTAATCAGATGTGTGCTAAAGATGGAATGAAGTTGCAGAAGTTGTATAAGGAGTTTGAGAAGGAGAGTGCAGATCTGATGCATTGTTTTGTTGCTGGTTAGTTTGGTTTTGCCAGAGAGTTGGTTATCTATTGGATTTGGTGTTGAGGATGTGGAAATCAGATCAGAGAGAGATGTGAGTTTGTGTGTACCAATTCATATTCTTAACCATGAGGGTTGGGAAGCCTAAAGTCAAAATGAGACCTTTTTATCCAATTGTCGATTTCTTCTACAGCTGCAAAGTGAGAGGCTCACCTTTTATTAACCACAAGCGTCTGATGCAGTAGCATCTTGGGATCTTTACAATCTTGCATTAACAAAATGGATTTCCTTTTTAGTTTATTTATTGTTCTGTTCTAGTTGGGTAGTTTTGGTGTTTTAGGTGGCAGTCACTCCAGGTGGCTTTTTAGCTGATGCGATCTAATGAGTTTGTTCTAGACATCTTGGGGAATATTTTTCTATGATTGCATCTTGTTTCATTCTGTTTTGCAGAAGATATCTTAAGTTTTGTCCAGTCATCCTACTCTTCAGTTGCTCGGTTGGTCTAGGTGTTTTTAGATCAGTTCCCGATCTACCAGTTGGAATCTTTGTGTGCAATTGTTCCATCTCATTATTACAGTCGAGGCCGACCTTATTGTATAATCGCATCTCTTAAAGCTTTCATTGGAGGTTGTTCTTAATGATTTTGGCTCCTGAACTATATGTGTAACACTTTTTCTTCTTCTTGGAGGATGTGGTCTTTTCTAACTGACTTGTGGCTTGCAGTCTTGTATATATTTGTAGTCTTAGGGTCTTTAGAGAAAGAGATTTTTGGTAAGTAGCTTCGAGAGGTTAGCATCCAATATGGATCTAGTTTTTTGTATGTAAGCATGCATGTGTACCTTAGAATGTAACCTGGCATGTTTTTGGGTATGTATGATGTAAATCTTGATTATCTGATAATAAGAAGGCATGTTTGTTGTTCATTTATGAGTTGATTATAAATTTTTGTGGATGGTTTCCGTTGTTTTAACTCTTGCTACATGATTGGTCTGTCTCCATTGGGGAAACTCCGGTCATGACGGCATCAAGAAATGACCTTGCACATGACTTGTGCAATCCTTTTTTAGACAAAAGAAACGAATAACAAATCTAGAAAGCATAAGATGCTTGGAAATAAGAAATTTAAAAGTTGCAAAAGGTTTTAAAATACTTATAAAAAATGATGAATCTCCTTGGTAAAACTATTTTTCCCTATCTCACAAGGTTCACAATGCTTCAATACTAAAAAAGTATCATCCTTCTTAATAAGATAGAATGAGATTCGAAATGAAAGGTAGGAGTTTTTTATTTTTTGAGTTTGTATGTAACATATAAATCACTTTCTAGGATTGAATTGAATAACTTAGTGACCTTTTTTCTCTTGAAATGTTTTTTTTCATAAACTATTATTTTCTTTAAACAATGTTTATCTTTCAGGTTCATCAATATCCCAAGTTGTCTAAAGGACATATGCGGCACACCTTCAACACTCAAGGTGCCCCCAAGCACATCTCAAATATAGCCAAGACATACTCAAAGTGTATGGGACATGCCTTGAGCATCCCCTACATGACCTAGGCTATAATTTCCACATCCTGAATAATGTGATCTCCAATACATTTAAGTATCGAAAATGGCTTGACAAAAGTTAAAATTTACATAAGTACTAGCCTATTTAAAAAAAAACTTCAAAAAAAGAGCAATTACCACTATGAAAATATGCTTTTAACCCTACTTGCAAGTTTATCAAAATAAATTGTATATTTGTTTTTCATTTTCTCGTTTCAACATTTCACTTCTTTGTATAAAAGCTCCTTAATGAATCCACAAATTAAATATTGTTTGGAAATACAAATAGCATAGTAGCATTTAATAAGTTTGATTTCATACTTTGTAGCTAGATTTTAATGAGTTTATGTATCAATTGGTATCAAATAAATAAGTTCATTTATGCTTGAAGGTAGATTTGGGTGAGACATGGAGGATTTGAGTGTATGACCATCTTTCCACTTTCTTTTCATGGTGTTAGGTTGTTGGTTGTATAACTATGACAATATTTCAAAAAAAAAAGCTTAGAGCTATTTAAGAAAGCATTGAGAAGGCGTTAGGAGTCATGAAATCTTTTAGGGAGGAAGTATATTATTTGAGGGAAGTAGTAGAATAGTTACAAGCTTATAAGTTGAAAACGACCAAATTGAATTCTTGGTTAGGTTTCTTGAGAAAATATAACAAGGGTTTATGGTAAAGGATGAATTTCTATAAAAGAAACAAAGGAAGAAAGATAAAACTTGAAAATAGAAGTGTCGACCAAACCCTTCATAAAAATAAACTATGGAACAAGTATGAAAGAGCATTAATGACATGTTTTCTTTAATTATTGAAAATTTAAGATTTCCACCAACAATTTTGAAAAGAATACCAAGTGAGGTTGATAGTAAAGGATGAATTGTTATAAAAAAAACTCTAAGAAAGGGCAAAGAAAGCTAAAAGAAATAGTGAACCAGCCCCACTCAGTTCCACACTATGGAAGAGTCGTGCAAGAATATCCAGGTTGTTGGTTGTATAACTATGACAATATTTCAAAAAAAAAAGCTTAGAGCTATTTAAGAAAGCATTGAGAAGGTGTTAGGAGTCATGAAATCTCTTAGGGAGGAAGTATATTATTTGAGGGAAGTAGTAGAATAGTTACAAGCTTATAAGTTGAAAACGACCAAATTGAATTCTTGGTTAGGTTTCTTGAGAAAATATAACAAGGGTTTATGGTAAAGGATGAATTTCTATAAAAGAAACAAAGGAAGAAAGATAAAACTTGAAAATAGAAGTGTCGACCAAACCCTTCATAAAAATAAACTATGGAACAAGTATGAAAGAGCATTCATGACATGTTTTCTTTAATTATTGAAAATTTAAGATTTCCACCAACAATTTTGAAAAGAATACCAAGTGAGGTTGATAGTAAAGGATGAATTATTATAAAAAAAACTCTAAGAAAGGGCAAAGGAAGCTAAAAGAAACAGTGAACCAGCCCCACTCAGTTCCATACTATGGAAGAGTCGTGCAAGAATATCCAGGATCAAGTTTCTTCAATGTTTTGAAGTCTAACAATTCTACTAAGTTTGAAAATCATGTACAAGGGACGTAGCCTCCAAATTGAGGGCAAGGATAGGAAATGATGAAAGAGAATTTGGAAAAGGGTGACGACGGAATACTTCAATATATTATAGTAAAATATGATAAGCCTTAATTATGAAACCATGAAGATTGGTAAATACTAAAAGACAATTTCTACAACTAGGACTACCCAAAGAAAGTAACAAAACCCTTCAAGGTGATTGATTGTAAACTGCCTACGAAGAAAGAGAAGCACTCTGAGAAAGAAGGCAAACGAATGATTCTATATCAAGAAGACAATGAATAGTTGTGAAAGTGAATATTATATTCAAGAATAGGAGAAGAAAATATTGACACTCCACTAAAACAAAAAGAAGAAATTCCACCTATGTCACCTCAAGCAAAACCAAGAAAGAGATAAAATTATAGATGCAAAAATAAGATAAAGTCTCCAACTTTTGCTTCATTTGTAAGAAGAAAATGCATTCCCCTTGAGGAAGGGAAGAGAAAAGTGAAGACACAATCAAAGAAGGTAACAAACAAGTTTACATGTATAATCTAAAAATTATTTCTCTCATTATAAAATGGAAGAGCATTGAGATGACAAGTAGTGGAGGGCCATGTCCTATACTTCACTCAAGGAATATCAAAAAGAAATTGTTAGTCACAAAGAAAGGCAAACCACACTAAAGCACCAAGTTGAAAAGAGAGAAGAACTCACATATGTCTACACCGTCATTAAAATGCTCGGGGGTACATCCTTTGATTCTATTCGAATAACAAAGGAAAGATGAATTAACTACTTTCATCGCTACTTGAACAAAACTCAATGTTTTTCATACAGGTGAAACATTCTCAGATTTCCAAGTCCACTTATGTTGCACTCACTATGGGTGAACATTCTAAACTACTCTTGTAACTAAAACAATTAAGGAAAAGCAACCAGAAAAGGTAAGACACCTTTTAACTTATTGCGAATTTGTTGATAAATTGTCATATCCAATTGAGTAATCAAAGAAGAAACAATAAATGTGCTATAGTTGTGCATGAGAGTAAATCTTCTAGGAATGTGAACTTGAATTCTGAAAAGCATGGACAGCTTGATGGAAACACTTTCCATAGTTGTAAACATGTATGCTGTTGCAAAATGCATCGGTTTGTTCCACTTGTCAGGGAACTAATACCACTTGGCCGGAGAGTAGGAGAGAGACTTCAATATAATATGACTAATACCACTTGGCCGGAGAGTAGGAGAGAGACTTCAATATAATATGACCTGTTATATCATTTATGTCATTGTAATATGACCTCTTATATCATTTATAGAATGATAATTTGACCCTTCATCAACAAGGAGGACCATACATGGCAGTAGGTTATGCTGCAGCAAGTCCAAGACAATAACCATAGCACATGGTATGCAGCACTCGGGATTGAAGAAGTGAGCCCCATAGAGTTGACATGGAAAGGACCAAAAAGAACTTGCGCTAGAAAATCACCACCTTCTACCTACAAACACTACTTGTGTTGAGCATTACTTCGAATATTTGAGGGGTTATATAACAACCAAATGTACGACAGAGGATCACTGCCTTCTAACTTGTGGCCCTACTTGTGTTGAAAATCACTTTAGAGATGTGACCGGAATTGGTTGCAGTCACCAAGAGACCCATAAGCATAGAGCATTTCAGTTTCTACCTCAAGGTACTTGTGATTGTAGAGCATCAGTTTAGTTCACAAGGACCATGTGAAGGAAGCTTGTTTGAATCAGTTTTGAACACAAGTTTGAGAGGAGGAAGAAATTCTCCTGTATTTCTAAGTAAGATTTTGTCGGACCAAAGATTTCTAAGGAGGAACGTGAAACCTTTATCAAATCTAGGAAAAAACTCCATCCTTAAATGAAGACATTAAACAACAGACTTCAGGCGAGGAAATCATTTCCTCAAAATCCCTTTTCATCAAAAACCACTATTTCTGTGCAGGGATAGTATGGAAGCATCGGTTCACCACAAAGGAACTGCCACCTGCTAGTAATAACTTGGAATTTGAAATTAAAAGGCAACCCCATATCTTCAGATTTCGTGTAAGTTTTATACACATTTGGATGCAACAAAATGAAAAGAATTTCAATGATTGTGTCTCTAAGAAGTAGACAAGCTGAAGTAATGAGATTTTATATACATTTAGAACGATAGAATGAAAAGAATCAAATGATTGTATCTGGAGAGATAAGCTTAAGAAAGTTCATTATTTATTTCTGTGTATCGTTATATTTGAACAAAACAGGAATTACTAATACACTGAGTTTTTCATCTATCACAAGGTCTTTTAAGATTAATATTTTATTAATGTTGTATTTTTCATTCAACACTTTATTTCTTTGTTATTCTTTATAAAATTATTATAATTTATCAGCACTTTATTTCTTTGTTATTCTTTTATAAAATTATTATAATTTAAAAATCTGATATTAATAATTTTGAGTTTTTTATTTTATTTCTATTCTTAAAATATAAAACACAATATTAATTATATAAAATATTAAAAAGAAATCAAATACATAATTAACACGTTAAAAAGTTACATTTCTAAATAAATATTATAACCTAATTAATTACTTTTTTAAAAATATTACATAAGTATTAGATTGATAATTTTTATTATTAGATAATAAAAGTGAGGTTTAAAGGGTCCAATCTTTATTACAAACATTTGAATAGAATCATCAATAGAATCCAATAAATAATAGACACTACAAATATAGATTAATTAAAGAGTCAACAACAAATAGTAACATGAAATACTATACAAAATAGTAAAAAATCAGCTAAAAAATCACAATAAAATATATTATAATGAAGAAGAAAAAAACAATCAATCTTCCAACGACTTTCCATTTCCTCTAAAAAATTTCAAATAGTCATCAATCAAATTTATATTAAGAGTCCAATCTTTATTACAAACATTTATATAGAATCATCAGTAAAGTTCAATAAGCAATGAAGGATAAACATATAGATTAAAAAAGTGAAATAAATAATATAAAGTAGCAATTTATTGGTTTCCTTGTTCTGAATTACTTAAATACTGTAATATTAACTGTATTTTTGGATCGTTCGATGAGCCATTTTCACAGTCAATTGATCAGTTTGGTGACCAATTATAAAGAAGGCAAATATTTAGACCATATTCTTTTATAAATATGCAGCTGATATAAAGGATGAGATTTCATGATGGCCAAAAATGATAACAATACACATTTACGATTTGATCATGTGGAAGAAGGCACATTGTAAATGGTTTTTTTTAGTTAGCGGGTGATTCTTTATTAAGATTTGATGTTTAACATCCTACATGATTTTTTTATTAGATTAGGTCTAAAAATTAATATTGAATATTTTTTTATAATGATAGGAAAATATGAGATGAAATTAATTTAGAATATTGATAATGGAGATAAATAATGAAGATAATTAATTTAGAATACAAGATAAATAGTTGTTTATATATATATATATATATGAGTTTTTATACTTATTCCTTATTTTATATATATATATATCAACAACTATTTAAAATAAGTATAAAAACTCATAGGATCATTAACTTAACAAATAATTGTTAAAAGACTTAAATGTTAAATAACAAGATAAAGGAAACAATGGTATGAAATGTTACAATCAAATATATAATTTTCAAAATATCTAGAAGTTTTTAAATAGATTTTATTATTGTAGAATTAAAAAGTATCAAAGATTTTAAATATTTCTTCATTAAAGATCCTGAATTTATACAAGACTTTTTATTAAAGTCATGAAATAGATATTATTAAGACCTGGCAAAAAAAATGAGAAAAATTGAGATATTTGCCTTCCAATTTTTTTCATATTGTAGTAGCTATTGAGAATCTAAAGATCTAACATCATTATTAATCGATGAACTTTTGAGATCTCTCCAAATTCATTAGCAAATGATGAATCAATTCACCAAATATCTATTGAATAAATTTTTCAATCAAAGCTTGGGATTGGGGACAAGGATTTGACAAATGATCTTATAAGAGAACATGCAAATTTAGAGGAAGAGAGCGTGGTCCAGCGTCTCCATATCATCTTGCTTCTAATTGGATATGAGATAGTGATGAAAAATTAATAAATAAGTCAAGACTGCTGATTATTTCATAAAAAAAATTTGACAGTTTTTGCCTTCTTTGGAGGAGCACTTGAACTTGAAGGACTTAGAAATGGAGGATTTTTTAGTGGAAGTCAAATCTTCACTTGATTAGTAGAATAAGATGGATCACTTTGGTTTTCGGAATTATTGATTTTTCATGATATTATCAAACCGATTATGTTTCCATGCAACCCTTTTGACAAGAATTACATCATAAATAACTATCAAATTTTTTTATTACTGAATTATATAAATTATAGCCCTTTGTCTTGTCGTCATAACCAGTAGAAATACATTTCACTTCTACCATTAATTGTTTGTCCTTTTTGTTCAGCTATATAACCATAAGTAATATGACCCAGTACCTTAAGATGGGCCACACGGCAGTTTCAGCTTCCACTCAAATTCTACTAGGGATTTATATTCTTTACACTTTTTGTTTAACATCTATTTAACAAGTAACCATTGTAGCTATTGCTTTAGTTCAATAAGTATTAAAAAGACCCTGTCCTTTTAGTAAACTTCTAACCATCTCTAAAATCATACTGTTTTTATGTTTGACTACATTTTGTTGAGGGACATAAATTATAATTGATTGTCTTTGACTTTCTCTCCAAAATTTTCTCACTAGAAAAAAAAGTTGAGTTGTTTACTAATAATTCAAGGTCCACAAACTAACTTGATCATTTCATACGATAAATTTTTTTAACCATTGAAAATGTAAGTGATCATATCTTTATGCCATAACCATATTTCACCATTTCAAACAACACTATAAGCCTAGCCTAAACTTCTCATACATTACCAGGAAAATTTCTATTGTGTAAAAAGCCAACTTTTACTACAATCTGATTGCTATAAAAAATTAACACGATATCTTTTTGAACAAGTTGTCTAACGCTTCATACATTATGAATAGTATTGACACGTGTAAAACATGAATATATTTTATTGCATCTTGCTTCGTCTTAGCTGTAATGGTTCATTTTCTCATAACCTCAGCTTCTTTATCATTTCCAGGAGATTCATCCATCCATATGAAGACATTTTTATTGCCTGTCATATGACTATTGCACTAGGCAAAGCCATACCTTTATTATGCTTTTTCCAACAGTCTCATTTAGAATGACTAATGTTTTTGTAAGAATGATATTGTTCTTGTGATTTGTAAGGGTTTCAATTATCTCTTTCATTATGGCTAAAAAAGTTTCCTTTGTTATTGCAGCCTTTGCCTCATCCATTGTTACTTCCAGTAAAACATGGCATGTAGATTTAGGCTATGGATGGGGAGATTGCTTCTATCGAAAGAAATACAACATGGAAGTTAGTACAATTTATTAGAAGTGGATTTAATTGGATTAAAATGGGTCTGTAAAACAAAACATAAAACTAATGGATCCTTAAAAAAAAAAATTGATATCTAAAAGCTTCTTCTCACAACATGTAGAGATTATAAAATGCATAAGCTGTTATGGAATGTAGTAGATCTACCAGAAATGGATCTGATTAGACTAAAATGAATCTATAAAACAAAAACATAAGACTAATGGATTCATCAGCAGTCACAAAACAAGATTGGCAGCTAAAGGCTTTTCACAACAACGTGAAGAGAGTATAAAACGCATATGCTCCTACATAAGATTGGATACTATGGAAAATGTTTATTGGATACTATGGAAAATAATGTAAACATTGATAGCATAATCTAAATGATTGATATATAAAATTTACTGTTGTATCAACCTTTTGTAATAGTTTTCTGAATAAGAAATAAGTCTTTGTATAATAAGAAAGGGAAAAATAAGTTAGAGAAACGCTATATGTGCATCTTGAGAAGTATGGATATCGACTGGATTGACCAACCCACTCAAGGGGTCTTGCATCGTCAAGTCATTCTTTCTTGGTCCAATGACATGGGATAAGTTAACTTATTTGGGTGTGAGTTCATATCTCAGATTGTACCGAGTACTTGTTGAGCTGCAGTTTGACCCAACTTATTTGAATGTGGGTTCATATTTCAGATTGTACCCAAGTACTCGTTGAGCCGCAGTTTGACACTTGGGCCTGAGGGTACAATACGGTACATACCATCCTCTGCCCTCCTCTGTTGATGTTTTAATTGTGTCTATTGATGTATAGAATAAATTCCTCGCCATTACGGAGTCCCTATATATGACCTTTGAGGCAGTACTATTATTGAAATACTCTACCCTTTCATATTACTTCTCAGTCATTTCTTCAGTCACCCTAGATGTTGCAAGCGTTTCTCTGCAAAAGGTTCTGATCCCCTATGGTTGTATAGGACAATGCCAACTAATTTGGCTGATCTCTACATAATGATCAAGTACGTTGGCGTGCTGCCTTTACACAGATATAGCCGCCCTAAACGACTAGCCCATTTATGGTTTCGGTGGGGCTATCGTACGAATAACAACCAAACATCTGTCACACGAAATATTTAAACTTGCTTTCTTTTCATTGAGATGTGGATGCAATTTACCAAAGATGGTTTTTCGCTCCCACATAGATGGTTTTGCGCGTAAAAAATAGTATTCAAATACCATCATGTCGAAGCGTCCGAAATTCTCAGGCAAGAATTGGCCGTCTCCAAAATCGACCTAATATCAGCCCAAGCCTAGAAACGACGTTCAAATAATGTGTTTATTGTGTTCTAACAAGTCATCAGTGCTTTTTTTCAGACGACAAAAATCATCCCTATAATTACACACTTAACTTTCCTCTCCTTTGTAATTACCTAAGGAGTGGAGAGATGAATCTCCTGCCCAGCTTACGGTGAAACGAAATTCCAGTCCATTAGATGCAAACCCAATATCACATTTTGTTTCAAAACCCAAATGTAATTTCACATACACGAAATTTTCCCCCTTTTTTTCCCACAAAAGGTTTGTTTCCTGTAAATGTTGTAGCTATTCTCGGTTGGTTTAATCAATCTTTTATCACCAAAATCCATACAGATCAAAACCTAAACAGACAGTAAATTTCACAAGAATGCCAACCATTTTCATTCTATTCTGCACTGTGTAGGGTATCTAAACTAGAGAAAAAGAGAGATAGGAAACTGCAAATATTTTCTTTGTACACAGTTTAGGGCAAAATGCTAGAATACCTGTTGCTGCTATACTCGTAGAGCTTTCCTCTGGGGGAGAAGATGATGAGGGCCACCTCCGCATCGCAAAGAACAGCAAGCTCGTAAGCCTTCTTGAGCAATCCATTTCTTCTCTTGGAGAATGTCACCTGCCTGCTCGTTGCATTCTCAATCCTTTTCATCTGAGTCTTCCCCCTCACCATTTTTGAGCAATGTGAAGCACACCCACAGAGGGTAGACCAGATCAAATCAGATCTCAGAGAAAGAGAGACACCCACTTGGGTTTATTTTTGCCTACACTTTGGGCCAATCCAACAAAAAGGGAGAGAAACCAATAATTTTTTTTCTCTGTGTGAAGGGAGGGCTGGGGAAACTATATAAGACAATCCAAAAATAAACAGAAATAGCTCATATATTCCACTTTCTAAGAAAAGCCCTCTAGACTATAATGGAAAAAAGGAAAAAGGAAAAATAAAATAAAGCTAATGACTGGCCCACAAGTGTCAACTTCAGGCACATTTGTCTCACTGTAACTGTCTCTCGCCATGGTCCCTCACTGTACCATACAAGGACTTTCCATTCTGTTCAATTCGTATGATTTATCTGAGATTCTAATGTGCTTTTAACTGTGCCCTGTTACAGTACATGTAAAACCAATATTAGTTTTTTAACCCATGGTCAGATCATCTGTAATGAATTACAGTTGCCACTCGCATATTTCGGTACACCAACATACGACATTACTTAATTTGAACCCAAATCCAATTCAAAGCCTGCTGTCATTTCCACTTCCTTCACGTGACACAGTGTACCTTTTGTTCAAACAAAACATTATATATATTCCATCAAGGCCTGACATGGTCATACATAATTAGTTAACTTTGAATATTTGTATTATTAAGTATTTTTGTGGATAAAAATGGATTGATGTTAACTGTTTGCTTGGCATCGGTGTCCACACTTGTTTCCACATATTATCCTTGTCGTTTGTCTCGCTTTTTATTGGAATTGCATGATTACACTACTATTTCTTTATATTTATGTGTTAAGTAGGTATTCGGGTCTCTACCTCTGTCAAAGAATTTTCTCCTTTTCCACGCGGCCAGTGCAACTTGAGACTTTACTTAATTAAGCATGAATTGATGTCTCCTTTTCTGTAGACCATTCATTCTTTTTCCACTTTCATCTTTTCCCATTTTTAACTGATTCTTCTCCATTCAACACCCCGAAGATATATATTTGGTGGAGGTCGTTTTTCTATATTATTTGCAGCCCTTATCTTTCCCATTTACTTATTCTCTTTTAAATATATGCCTACCCACTTCCTAACAACTTTAATTTGAAAGCCATGTCACTCGCTACTCTTCCCAGATGAACGCCATCTATAAATGCTGTCCTTTTAAGGTATCGGTGACATGTGTGGCATACCTAAAATAGAAAAAAGAAAATATCTCATCATAACGTAAGTGGTAAGAGAATCGCCACGTAACTTCTCAGGAATAGCTACTGCTGGGATTAAATTTGATGGCCACACTTTATTTGTCTTTCCCTTAAAATGCAATCAAACATGGTAAAATACTGAACCACATTATTTATTATTTAAAGGAGATTACACCAAGCTAACAACCATCATACATATTTAATCTTCGCATGGATTGTTCTTCAAGATTTAATTGTGAATGTTTTTTTTTATTTTGTTTTGTTTTTTTGGCCTTTCGATAAAATACAGTCAAACCTGGTAAAATACTGAATCATATGTTAAAGGAGATTTTGCCAAGCAATCAACCATCATAAAATATATATTTTTTAAGATTTTTTTAAGTTTAATTGTGTGATTTTTTTCATAATAGAATATGGATTTTGATCTAGCAAATTTGTAAAAATAAACTTACAGTCAAACCCAAAACTACTTTATATGAATATAGTAGACTTTAAAAATTATGTGTCTATCTTTAAATGTATGTAGATGAATATAGTTCTTGTGAGTTTTTTTATTGACATTTTCAATCAAATTCTATTAGCTATCATTATTTGTCATCTCTCCTATAATCAGTCAATTTTACCATGAACTATTTTTTAGATTTAATTGTGTGAGTTTTTTTCTTAACATTTTTGAGTTAAACTTCATGATTCTTTCTTGATTTCTAGCCATTGATGATATATTTGCATTGTCCAATCTAAAACTAATTCATGCTAATATCATGGATTGTGAAAATTATGTCTATACTTGAATTTAATTGTATGAGTTTTTGTTACCTTGAGATTCCCAATCAAATTCTATTATATATCATCATTCCTTGTCTCATGGTCTTTGATCTTGAATGTCCACCACAAAACTCACATCTTATTTTACCAAGTAATCAATCATCATTAATATTTGATTTAGCACAAATTCTTCTTTTAAATTTAATTATGTGAATTTTTTCTTGACATTTGAGTCAATTTTTTTGGTTGGTCTTGAGCTTGTTGTTTCTTGATGATAGATCAGATTTTATGATCATCTTGAGCTTGTTGTTTTTTGATAATAGATCATGGATTTTTGTATTAATGTATACCATAAAATTGACGTAGTTGTTTATGGGAAATGCCCATATATTTTTTTGGTTACTATGCTTCGGGCTAGGTATGACTCTCTAGGAGTTAGTTTAATTCCTCACATAATTATTTTTTGATTCATTTATACTTATGTTTTTAAGTTATTATAATTGGTTACGCTATTACATAAAAAAAAAAATGACCTAGTCGCGGTCACGAGAGATCGAACGACCACCGGAAATAGAAGCCTCTAGAGGAACTCTGGCTACCGTACACAAAGCATTTCCCAAATATTGTAACATCTCTTACAAGTGGGCCACATCCAAGGCCACTTTATCTGCTTGGACCTGTATTTGTAACATCATATTAGTGCATATACATGCTTTAGCAAAAATAGATACATTACAATCAATTAAGGCATTAGTAAAAACCTTTGCATTTTTGTCTTTTTAAATAAAAAAGAGAATTTCCAAATGGAAAGTGTGCCAAAGTTGCAGAAAGGGAAAGGGAAGGCTAGGGTTATCTCCAAGAAGGACCATATGCCAAGAGAACATCTGTGAACAAAATGGGGAAAGGAAATCATGGATCCAAACCTAATAATTCTAAGCCCTATGACAGAATCAAAACAAATGTAGGAAGGACTCGAACTGTCCACAAATGGACAACGAGGGTATGGAATACCCAAGTGATGAAGCTGAGACCCTATAGGTAAGCCTTGAACAAGAATACACCAAGAAAATTATGTTTTTTTAGGTTCAGTGATGCCTGACCATACGGTAATAAAGTGTAGCCTCTAGGAGGAATGAGAACAATATTAATGCCATCGGTGGTTCAAAACATCCACTATAGGCAAGTGGCGTGAAAGCTAGAGATATCCCTTTTGAGGCTTATACCTCTGGAAAGTAGTGTCTGGGTACCATCGCCAGTCCTTCCACCAAGGAGTAAAACTAGTGATACCAATTTTGTGCAAAATTTCACTTGGCAAAAGAAAAACGAGCAATTCAAAAGTGTCATGATCTTGACGGGCGAGCTGAAATTGAGCTTGAGCATCCTCCTTGCTGCAAAGTGACATGGTAGACCTACAAAGAAGGTCTCTAGGTGTTCAAACGCCACGCTTGTGAAAGCCTAGAACATGAAGAGCCAAAATTTGTGCAAGAGGAAGACCTTGCATATGAATCAGTAGAGACCACCAAAGATTATGTTGGTTGAAAGACAAGTCATCTCTGAAACCTCTACCATTCCAACGTAGCCATGGTTTAGGTGCTTCCCGTGCATGCCAAATGCTCTTGGTGATAAACGAACCCTAATTCTTAACTGGTTCTCATATGACCATTAAGGTCTGGAGACCAATGTTTTTCCATGTTGGGCGATGCAAGGGATATCCAGAAGTGATACAATATCGAAGGAGAACTTTCCAAGCCCCATTGCCTAAGACACTTTGCATAATCCTTTTGACAAACATGGCTTGACCTTTTCTATGTTTGGAAATGAGGCCAAGGCCTCCAGATTGCTAAGGTAAGCAACATAATTCCCAAGCCACTCAGTGAAACCTGTGTCTCTCTATATCTGAAGCCCATAAAAAATCTCAGCAATCTCTCGAGCTTACTATAAGCTTCTTTGGAGGGTGACCAACAAGAAGAATAATAAACATGTGCAGCTGTGAGAACTTTGGAACATATTTGAAACTTGTCAGCCAAGGAAAGAGGCTTCGTTAACTAGTATGCCAATTTTGTTTCAATTTTGGACAGAATAACGTTCTAAAGTTTTGTGGCTTACCCATGAAAAGAAAATGGTATGCCCAAAAAGCAAAAAACCTGGCCATGATGGATCCACTTCTAGTTATACTAGAGAATCTAGTGAGGTGCTGGAAAGAATGAATGATGATGGCAGAGGGTTTTAAGCCATTGAATAGTATATCCTGAAGCCAAACAGTAAGTGTCAAGGAATTTGAGAGTATTCTGGATATTCTCTTTATCCTCGATGGGGTGTGGAAGGAATCATCTAGAAAATGGCCATTGAAAAGCTGAGCACCTAAGTTTGGAAGGGAAATACTGCAAACCCAACATGCAGAAATAGCACAGGTAAGCAAATACCCAAAGCCCTTAGCAACAAGCACATATAATGAAGGTGCTAAAGGGCAACCCTGGTCAGTTGACCTATGCAAGCCAAAAGTAGTGGTCTGGTGACCATTAATTGTAATGGAAGAATTGGCATATGCAAAGAGCATTTGGATAGAAAGAACAAAGTGGGGGTCAAAACCAAGAGCTTTTAACATAGACATTTAAATAAAAGGTCACTCAATGTTGTCATAAGCTTTCGCATAATATATTTTTAATAAAATTGCATTTTGGTTGGACTAGCGAGCCCATTCCATACCTTCCCAGATAGCTATGATAATCCTAAATGAACTTGGACTGTATGAATCTAATCTACTCAGGGTGAACAATCTAATAAAGGAGATGGCAAATTTTCAGAGCAAGAATTGTGGCGATAATTTTGTAAGAAACATTAAGGAAGCTAATTGGGCGTCAGTTACAAATATCCTTAGGATCACCAGTCTTAAATATTAACTTTATATTACCTTTATTTATTTCTTCTCCTAATATACCATTTAGAATTTCTTTAAGATAAAAATGATGAAGGTATGAACCTACACAATCTCAAAGGGCTTTATAAAAGTCACAGGGGAAGCCATCACATCCTAGGGATTTGTCATCTGCAATAAAAAAAGTTGCGTCCTTAAGATCTTGAATAGACAAGGTTTGATCACAAAAAGACCTTTGAGAGTCTGATAAAAAGTTAGGGATGACTGAAAGACAATCGTCAAGGACTTGTTGACTGGCAAGAGTGGGGCCTTGGGTAGTAAACACTTGTTGGTAATGATTAAGAAAAATTTGTAGTATGTCTAGTATTTCAATTAAAACTGAAGGCCCCTCTCTGATTCATTTTGTACTTAGAGAGGAATAGGGTTGTATTGGACGTAGACAGGAGAATAAATCCTTAGTAGCCCAATCTCCCACTTTTAACCAGTGAAAACTTGCCTTGATCTGAGCACCTTTGGTTGCATAACTCTTGGCCACCTGCTTTTGATGATGAAGAGTGACCACCTTGAACTGTAATTCAATTGACAAAGGGTGAGATGCCAAGCTCTTGACAAATGCACGCAATTCCTTGGTGGTGCGATCATAAGACTGACGATGGAATTGAGCTATTTGTTTCCCATAAAAATAGAGGAATTTAGTGGTTCGATGAATATCATCATTCCACCACAAAATCTAACCAGAAAGTTGAGTGGGTCGAGGCTGCAAATTCCAAACTCTCTGAATGTGGGCTAGAGTGGGAAAGTGGTCTTATAGAGTGACATCAAATAATAATAAAATCAGAAAAGATTGATCTGTCCCAAAAGAAAAAAGATTGAGAGGAGATCATGGCATGATCAAGGCATTTAAAAAATTTATCAGAACCTTCCTTGAAATTGCTCCAAGTATGTCAAACTACATGCGGTAGGTGGTGGTTAGCATTGAGATATAAAAAAAGGCCTAATTTATTATGCATGTAAAACCAGGCCACACGCTCACCAACTATCTAGGGAAATAGAGAAGTCTCATCCTTGTCTAAAGCCACCTCAACCGTATTAAAGTCACGATACAGAACCCAAGTGGTCAGAGGTAATGAAACAACTAACCAATGCCATGGGTACATTATTTTCACTACATCATTGGGAGCATAAACATTGATTAGATCAAAAGGTTGCCTATCTATTTTCATAAGAATCCAAACCACTCTGTGATGGGGTCCTCACCATGATTGATAACTGAATTTTTCTAGCGTGGCACTAGCTGGGTAACCACTCCTCCTCTACTAGTTTCATGGCTAGATGAAAAACTATATTGTGTCATCAAATAACATGGCATGCGACAGAAAGAAAAAAAAACCATCTATTTTAATCTCTTGAAGGCAGAATACATCAGTTCGAGGAAACCTACAAAGGACATCTCAAACTGAGTATTTGCAAGAGAGGTCAATAAGACCTCGTACATTCCAGGAAATAAAATTCATTGAAAACCATCATGCATGATATCCTCATCACCAAGAGAGGAGAAGTTATTATGCAAAAAATATAAACCAGACTGAAAAAAACAAAACAAGGATATAGATCTCCTAGAATCGCCTATATTTTTCACGGTCCTTCATCGATCGCGTCATCTTTCTCGGGAGGGCTACGAGAAAGGTGATGCAAGGAGACCAGAGCATTAGAACTAGCTAGAGTTATTAGAGGAGAAGTTCCCAAAACGGGGCCATGTGAAACAATGGAAGAATCCATGAGTGGCAAATATTTCCCCTAAGAACTAGGGTTTGAAACACCTAGTGTAGGAGAGATCAACTTGGAGGCTTTGGAAGATGGAGAATCCTTTGAAATCAAAGCTGGTGAATCCTTCTTAGGCAGAGGAGGCAGAGCAGTCAAAGGCTTCTTGCCTTTACGGACCATAGTTGTCCAAGAGGCATCTTCCTTTGTGGGTTCTATTATGCGAGAAGCAATAGATTCCTTGGGAGGAGACTTAGTCCTAGAAGTAACCAAAGGGAAATCCTTAATTTTATGGTCTGCAGACTGACAATAGAAATATGCAGTGGGAAAATTCAAATACATGACAAACTAAGAAAACAATTTCCCACTTATCTAAATATCAATCGTCTCCTTGAGTTCTTTAGCGAGGTCAATTTCAACACAAAACCTCTTTTGAGGGAGAGCATGAAAGAAGCGCTCAGGTTATAAACAAACTACCTGACTTAAAGTCTCAGTATTTTTTCACAAAAAAAGCCAGCATAGTAAAGGAAAATGAAGAAATTCAATCCAGACAGGGACTTTGAGCTTCTTATCATCAGAGACACTAAATTCTTGAGACTAGGGTTGGAAAACCTGTATAGAAGAATGAATAAACCAAGGGTCATTTTTTAGAACACCCTCCACTTGATAGGGATTTTCAAAGCAGAACAGTAAAAAACCTTTGGTCAAATTTTGGATACCATCTATGTGGAACCCGTGAGGGACCCAAGCCTTGGCTACCCAATCCTACAATACACTCTCAGAAGGAATGCAACCAACAAAATAGCCAATTAAAGTAAATTTTTCAGGTCATTCGCAAGCCTGATCAAAGTCTGGCAATGAAAAAATAACACGAGTGACAGAGACCTTACCTTGTGAAATACATTGGGGAAAAATTTCCTTGGTCATTTTCTCAGAGGGGGTTCCATGATCACCTAAAGTTGACGCTCTAGCTCATGTAGAAACTGTCAAGCTATTAAAGGTGGTCGTGGCTATTAAAAATGGCTAAGAGACTCCCACAATCAATGTGGTATGACACGATAGGCCAAAAATACAATACAAAAAATACTAAGAAAACCTAAGAGAATTGGCACAACATTCACTTGCAAAGCACGCAACCATCACCAGTAGAGCACGTAAATACAGTATGAAAACTCGTGCATAATGACTCATGAAAATGCATTGGTTGTCCAATCTCTTGACACCAATCTAACTTGTGACTACCCTACAATCTCCATTTCCAATCAAATTTTATGATCGATTTAGAGCTTGTTAGAGTGTCTTGTTTGCACTCTATTTATTATGGACTATAGAAATCTATTCTATTTAACTGGAGCTTATTTTTCTTTATTATCAATCAAATTTTATGACCAGTTTTTAGCTTACTATTTTTTCGGTAATAGATTAATAAATTTTGTTAGAAATTTTCACAAAAATATTCACATAGTCAAATCTACAACTATTCCCTTGAGATTCCCAATCAAATTCTATTATATATCATCATTTCTCATCTCTTTCTTTTTGTTCTGTGATAATCACTCATGGTCTTTGATCGTGAATGTCCACCAAAAAACTCACATCTTATTTTACCAAGCAATCAATCATCATAAATATTTGATTTCAACGGGAAATCTTCATTTAAATATAATTGTGTGAATTTTTTCTTGACATTTCAGTCAAATTTTTTGGTCAGTCTTGAGCTTCTTGTTTCTTGATGGTAGATGAAATTTAATGATCATATTGACCTTGTTGTTTTTCTATAATAGATGATGGATTTGTGTATAAATGTCTACAGACAAAGTGAAATATGAAACTAATTCATGTTAATATCATGTAGTGTGGAAATTATATGTCTATACCAAAATTTAATTGTGTGGGTTTTCTTCTTTCTTTTATATCTCCAACCAAGTTCTTTAATGGGTCTCTCCCTTCTGGATAATAGATCTAGATTTTTATAAAGAATTTCCATAAAAATCTCACATTAAAATCTAAAATGATTCTTTTCTAAAAATAAATCAAATTCTTTAATTTGTCTCTCCCTTCTTGAGTTTTTTCTTGACATTTCCAATCAAATTTTATGATCGATCTAGAGCTTGTTAGAGTGTCTTGTTTTCACTCTATTGATTATGGGCTATGGAAATAAATTCTATTTGACTAGAGGTTGTTTTTTTAATTATGAAACAAATTTTATGATCGGCCTTGTTCTTACTATTTTTGGATAATAGATTAACAAATTTTATCATAAATGTCCACAAAAATATTCACATAGTCAAATCTAAAACTAATTTGAATGCTAATATAATGGAGTGTGAAAATTAATATGTTTGTACTTGAAATTAATTGTGTGAATTTTTTCTAAGATTTCCAATCAAATTCTATTATTCTATAATCATTTGTAATTAAATTTGATGGCCCCACTTCATTTTCTATACTTGAATTTAATTGTGTAAGTTTTTATTTCCTTGACATTCTAGTCAAATTCTACTATCTATCTATTGGCAAAATGGTCAATGCTCCCCCTAGGATTTGTGACAAGGGACTAATCACCTCATGTGGATTATATAAGTCTATTGGTTGTATTAGGAATTGATAGGTCGATCCTTTGGTGTAATGACAACCACACTTGTAACAAGTGGTATTAGAGCTTGGTTAGGGGGAGATTGTTGGCAAAATGGTCAGCGCTACCCTCAAGATTCGTGACAAGGGACTAATCACCTCCTATAGATTCTATAAGTCTAGTGGTTGTATTGGGCATTGATAGGTCAATATTATGGCGTAACAACAACCACACTTGTAACGGTATCACCATTTCTCTTCTCATGTTGGTTTTCCCCTCATAATCACTTATGGACTTTGATATGGAAAATCCTCAAAAAAGATCACTTAACAATCAAATCCAAAAATAATTCCTGATAATAGATCATGGATTTTTATTAGGAATGTCCATAGTGTTGGAAATATGTTGAGGCTAGGTGACTGAGAGGGGGGTGAATCAGGAACCAATAAAACATAATCCTTTTAATCCTTTATTAGATTATCCAATCAGATTGCATGCATGAAATGAAAAGAAATAATAAAACATCCACAACACTTGACACAATATTTGATTACCCAAAAACCTTCCAAATAGAAAGTAAAACTAGGGTAGGGATGGTACCCACAAGATTTGTTACTGCAGTATAAATTTAGCCTGTTAAATATTACAATTGACCACTTCTGATGGCCTGCCCTGTTAGGAGCAATAAGGATTGTTAGGTCCACCTTGTGAAAGGATTTAGTACAATATAATTCAGTAATGTAACACTGTTAGGATATTTGTAAAGGACTGTTAAGTCCACCTTTGTTAGAGGATTTTGTTGATGCACTTGTTAGGATGAGCCAGTAGATGATCTTCAATGCAACTCTAATTTGCTGAAATAAGATCCAATGATAAAAAATAATCACCTGACTGTGATGGATGAGTCTCTCATGTTCCTTATACTGTTGCAGCCTCTTAAAAAATATGCAACTTCGTATTCGCATACACACTTCTACATATATATTTGGATAAAAAAAATACCTTATATTTATACCTTATCCAAATCAAATACTTTTGTAAGTCGACTTCCATAAGATAAAATTAATTTCAAACAATATAAGCTAAGTCGGTCCAAAACTGTTACTTGGGTCTAGTAGTCCACTCAGGCAATATACTGACACTCGGGCATTATGATGTCACTCGGGAAATATGCTAAACTCTAACACTCGGGCTACTCTGTGTACTCGAGCTACATTGATCACTTGGGTAATAATAATTACCACTATCTTCTTGGTCAACACTGCCACTGCTCAGGTTACATTGTAACTACTTGGGTTACACTGCTGGCTCGGTCAATTCTGTGATGACTAAGTGTTTTGGCACTAATTGACATGTCTTTCCATAAGGTCATCACATAGAAAAAAATTTGCATAAACAAAATAATCTAAAACTAATCATGCTAATATGATGGATTATGGAAATTACATATTTTTACTTGAATTTAATTATGCATCTTTTTATTTCCTTGACAACCACTCATGGAATTTGATTTGGATCCTCCTGAATCTCACTGTTCCATATTCAAAGCTAATTCATGTTCATATCATGGGTTCAAAAAATTATATATCTATACTTATATTTATTCAAAATAAAGGAAGATATATATACTTGAAAGCCTAATGCTAGCTTAGGAGAGCATGGAATGGGCTCAATAATCAAGCCCAAAACCTTTTTTGTCAAGTTAGATTTGATAAAGCATATGACACAATCCAATGGAGCTTCATTCTTAAAATGTGGCAATGAAAATGTTTTGGACCTAAAATTTAAAAACATGTCCAAATGTTTTTCAAAGATGCTACCTTATTATTATTTAAACAATGTCAAGTTCCATTGCATTACAATGTTCTATAAGGAATAGATGTCTCTTATCCTCCTTTATATACATTCTTATAGCTGATGCCTTGGGTTGTCTTCTCCAAAATGTCAATTATATAAAGTTGATCAAAGGGATTTGTATTCCTCAAAATAAGGTGGTAATAAATTACTACTTTGTTGATGATAGTATGTTGTTCATACATAACTATGAAGAAGAACTAAAGAATACTTAAGACATTTTAAACATATATTGTGTTATTTGTGGTTCACATCTAACTCACATAAAAATTGAATATTTGATGAGTTGGCTTGGTCTTATTCCTAAGTTGGTACCAAATGAATGGAGGGAAATCAACCACATGGATAGATAACTAGATATATTTACATCCCCTTTAGTTTAAGAGTTTCTCTTTAAAAAATGTGGGCTTGGTTTCTAAATAAACTTAAAAGTAAGTTATTTAAGTTTGAAACAAAATTCTTTTCCTTACCTATAAGGATTCAAGTTCCCTATAAGATTATTATTGCAACCCAAGTGTATTACTCCTCTTGTTGGATGTAATCCAAGCAAGGTTATGAAGAGTTGAATAGAATAATTCATAGATTTTGTGGTCCAAGTGGGATGGAAATGTGAGGTTCATTGCTTCTTCATGGTCTTGTTGCATTCAAACAAGACATAAAGGTGATTTGAGTTTTATAGATCCCAGAACACAAGGGACTTGTCTTGCTACAAAATGGATTATTAGGGCTACTAGTGGAGAAGAATCATGGAAAATTCATTGATGAATTATAGAAGTTGCAATAAAGAAACAACGACAATAAGTCAATTGATTAGATAAATTTCTTAGGACTCCTTTTAAAATTAGGGGTTCATTTCCTCTTCAATCCATATAAAAAGTATGACAATGAGAACTCTTAAATTTTTAAAATAGAACAACTCCTCTTTGCAACATGGTTTCATTTTTTCTTTAGATTCAACTTAGTGGAATATGCTTATTAATTATCATTACTGGCCATTGGCTATTAACAAGCCCCAAAGTATGTATATTACTTGTTTTAAAATAGGGTAAGACAATTTAAAGATATATGGGAATTCGGTATACTTAATTTGGCTTCATGGATTATATTAAAAATTGTCCTAGATTAAAAAAAAATACAAATAATTAATGATTTTATTCAGTCATTGTTTTCTTCCTCATTTGACTATGAAGATTTGTACTTCAAGGAGTTGTGACTTCTTTAAGGATTGGAAATGAATGTCCTATAGTCTCTTCAACCATTCCTCTAAAGAAATTTTATGTCTAATTACTTCCTAGTTCGCATCCTACTCCTTGCCTGATCATAAGTGGAAACACATATTTAACTCTAAATTTTCGATCAAAATGAGTGTTCAAATATGGAAATCTATATCTGATACTATATGTTTTCCTAGAACATTATAGAAATATTAGAACCTAGTCAAATTTTCAAAACTAATTCATGTTAATACCATGGAGTATGGAATTTATATGTCTATACTTGCATCTAATTTTGTGTGTTTTCTTATTCTTCATTTCTTGGTATTTTCGATCAATTTATGTAATAATTATCTCCCTTCTTGATAGTATATCTTTTATTTTTTTAAAGACTTTCTAAGAAAATAGTCACATAGTAAAATCTAAAACTTATTCATGCTAATACTAAATCAACTCTTTAATCCCTCTCTCCCTTCTTGAGTTTTCTTTTGCGCATTTCCAATAAAATTTTATGATTGGTCTAGATCTTGTTGTTTTCTTATTATATGATCATTCTAGAGCTTGTTATTTTCTTATTATAGATCAAATTTTATAATTGGTCTTGAGCTTATTATTTTTTATAATAGATCATCGAATAATATCCACACTAAAATTTACATATTCAATTTTAAAAACTAATTCTTGCTAATAACACAGAATATGGAAATTATATGTTTGTACTTGAATTTTTATGTATGATTTTTTGATAACATTTCTAATCAATTTTTATTATCTATAATTATTTCTCCTCTCCTTTTTGTGCCCTATAATCAGTCATAGACTTTGATTTGGAACATCCAAATAAAATTACATGACATATCCAAAACCAAATCATGTTAATATCATTAATTGTGGAAATTATATGTTTATACTTACTTTTATTTAAAATAACGAACATAATAGATCATGAGATTTAATTTGAAATGTTGGGGAAACAATATTACACAAAAACTATTAATTACAGTTTGTACTTAAATTTTTATGTATGAATTTTATTCAAAAGTTTTCTAATCAAATTCCATTATCCATTATTATTTCGTATCTCCTTCTTTTTGTTTCCTATAATCTGCCATAGACTTTGACCTAGAACATCCACCAAAAATCACAAGCCATATCCAAAACCAAACCATGTTAACATCATGGATTGTGAAAATTATATGTCTATAACTAATTTTATTTAAAATAATGAACATAATAGATCACATAACTTAATTTGAGATTTAGGGAAAAAATCTTATATAATCAAATCTATAAATAATTTATGTTAATATTCTGGATTATGGAAATTTCATGATGGGTCTTGTACGTTCTTGTTGATAATATATAATAGATTTCATCAAGAATATCCATGCAAAAAAATCACATAATTAAAAAAATTTAAAACTTATCCATGCTAGTATTGAACAAATTGTGGAAATCATATATATGCACTTAAATTTAATAGTGTGTTTTTTTGTTTCTTTGACATTTCTAGTCGAATTCTATTATCTATCATCATTTGTCATATCTTAATTTTTGTTCTATAATAGTCACACATGGACTTTGATCCAGAACATCCTCAAGAAAACCCACTTGATAACCAAACCCAAAATTATTTCATGTTGATATTGTGGATTGTGGAAATTCCATGATTAGTCTTGTGCTTTGTGCTTCTTGATAATAGATCATACCTTTTTATTAGAAATGCCCATGAAAAAAAATCACAAAATGAAAAAAATCTAAAACTAATTCATTATAATATCACATCTATTATGAAAATTAGATGTTTGTACTTGAATTTAATTATGTTTTTTTTTTTAATTTACTTGACATATATAATTAGATTATACTATCTATCAACATTTCTCATCTCTTTCTTTTTGTCCCCTAATAATCACTCATTGACTTTGATTTGGAACATCTCGAAAAAATCTCACTAGGTCGTATTCAAAACTAATTCATGTTATTATCATGGGTTGTGGAAAATATATTTCTATATGCTTAGTTTTAGTTAAAATAATAGAAGTTATATATTTGACAACCTAATGCTAACTTGGGAGCCCATGGAATGGGATCAACAATCAAGCCAAATTGCCTTGGTTGTCAAGTTAGATTTTAATAAATCATACAACAAAATTCACTAGAGCTTCACTCTTAAAATATTGTAATGACTAAGTTTTGAAGCTAAAATTCAAAAAACATGTTCACTTGTTGTTCAAAAATGCTCATGCACATAGTATTAAGAAAACAATGTTAGATTCCTTTGTGTTACAACTTTCTATAAGGAAGGGATGTCCCTCATCCCCCTTTTTACAAATTCTTACAACTAATGTATTGGGTTATCTCTTGTCAAAATCCAATCACATGGTTCCAATAAAAGAAAACTTTATTCCTCGCAATAAGGTGGTAATTACTTCCCACTTTTTGGATGATAATAATTTTCTTACATAGCTATGAAGAGGAACTAAACAATACTTCAGACATTTTAAACATATATTATGTTATTTATGGTTAACATCTAGCTCACAACGAAAGTGAATATTTGGTGAGTTAGCCTAGTGTTATTCCACATTGGATACCAAATTAATGAAGGGAAATCAAACATGGATACATAACTAGACATCCTTGTGTTCCCTTCAATTTGGTAGTTTATCTTTCTAAAAGGTGGTCTTGGTTTCTTAATAGACATAAAACTAAGTTACTTAACTTGGAAAATAAATGTTTGTCTTTAGATAGAGTACTCAAGTTGTCAATAATATTCTTATTGCTACCTAAATGTATTACTCATCTCATTGGATTCCATCCAACCAAGGTTATCAAGATTTGAATAGAATAATTCATAATTTTTTGTGGACTAAGTGGGGATAGGAATGTAAGGTTCATTGCTTCTTCATGGTATCATTACATTCAACCAAGACATAAAGGGGGCTTGAGGTGTATAGATACCAAAACACTAGGGACTTGTTTATTAGAACTGGTAGCGGAGAAGAATCATGTATAATTGTACTCATCGATGAATTATAAAAGTAGGAATAAAGTAAAAGTGGCAAGAATTCAATGGGTTAGATAAATTGATCATGGCTATGTTCCTTAAAATTAGGGCTTCATTTCCTCTTCAATCCATATGGAAAGCATTTAAAAGAGTTTATAAATTTTTGCAATGGAATGAATGCTCTTTGCAACATGGCTTCGGTTTTACTTCAACTTCAATTTAGTCGGATAGGTTTATTAGTTATCATAACCAGTCATTGGCTATTAGCTAAACCCAAAATATGCACATTACTTGTTTAAAAGGGGGTATAGAATTTAAAGATATTTAGGAATTTGGTATACTTTAGTGAGATTTATGGAATATTATAAAAATTTATCAAGAGTTAAATAGAAAGTGCAAAAAAAATAAAATTATTTAGTCATTAGTTCCTCTTGATTTAACTATAAACTTGTCTACTTTAAGAGATTGTTACTTCTTTAATGATTGCCAATGGTTGTCCTCCAAAGACTTCAACCACTTTCATCTAAAATTTTATATCGAGTTACTTCTTGGCATCCTACTCCTTACTTGAATCATAAGTGGAAATGTTGACTTAGCTCCAAATTTTGGATCAAAATGAGTGTTCAAATATCAAATTTATAAAAATTTGATATCAACACTGAAGTGCTAACCTAGAAAATACTATATTGAAAGTTTCCCAGTGAGATAGATTGAAATGTATTAATCACAAACCATACATAATATCTTCATATTGGAAGCAAAACTCATATTGATTTTGATTGAAATAAAAAATTAAAAAACAAAAATATAATATCATTACAATGTGAAACAAAGTTACTTTCTTTGGCTATTGATGGCCTCTCATATAAATCTTTAATCCACACTCTTCCTTTGTACTAGAATAACTTTCAATACATTTTCCACACTTCCTCCTTCCTTCTTCTTCATTAACCCAACACTACACAGTAGAGCACCATTTTTTTTTCTCTTATTTCTATTTTAATATCTTTCATTGCTTTTTTAATAGCCCCAATTAGGTTTATTTACAACCACTTCTCTCTAATCTTCATATCATTCTCTAACAACATAAATAATTATGTTAATTCTTTTGTGTAGCAACCTCATCTTTTTTGTTTTCGACGGACTCTTCATCTTCTACTTCCCACACCTCCATTAGACTCTTATATGCAAATATTTTATCTTATTTAAATATATTGATTAAAGAATTCAAATGTGGCCAGTTTTATTTTTCCACTAGAAATGAATAGTATTTTTACTTTTGATGTAAATTCTTTTTGGAAGCTCTAAATCACTTGAAAATAGACAAGAATGATTGAAACAATTTTCCTAATGTTAGAATAATGGAATGGTGTGTACTAAGAGCGGAGGGGTGAATCGGTACCCTTAAATTTTTTTATCAATTAACCCTTAATGATATGTTCTTGCATTACCGACCATAGATGTTTTTCTTATCTTATGCATGAAATATCATAACATAAACTTAATAGCATGTAAAAATTCATAGAATCATTCATGAAACGTAAGTACTCATGACAAGAATTGGTAACGCAGAAAACCCCTGTTAAAAGGTAAAATTTTTGGTGGAGATGAAACCCACAAAGCTTCACTATCTGCAAAATGGAAGGTGCCAGTTAAGGCTACAAGTGTGATCACTTCTGATGATCTTACCTTGTTAGGAGTAACATTAGAGACTTGTTAAGGTCTACTCTATTAATATATTTAGCAACACTGTTAAGTGTGCACTCAGTTAAGAGATTTACATAAGGATTGTTAAATCCACCTTCTTAAAGGATTTCTTCTATTTGATACAATTCTTAGAGAGTAGTCAAAAATACTTGTTGACCTGATAGTATGCAATCTTAAATTTTTGTATATAGATCCTCTAAGTACACAATGTATAGTGATTGATTAATACCTCTATTCTGCTCGGTAGCCTTGAATCATGTTCTTCATAGCTGAATTTTGTCTTTTGTGTCCTTCATAAAACTCTTTGTCTGATTCATAGATGTCTGTTGCGGCTACAATCATCATTGTCTGATTGATTTCTACATCTATTTCTACAATGTATTAACCTATTTTAGGTTTCACGCTTTACAATAAAAACTCTATGATCAAAGATTTACAACATGACCTTGATCTCCTAGTTTGCATGTTTTCAATCAGTTAGACTAACTAAAACAATTACATATGCTTTACTTGTCCCTCAAGAAATAGTTTTACAGATAAGATTTAAAGCTAAATATAAAACTCAAGTGTTTTATCTGACGTGTAACTCAGATCCACATTTCTCAGAATTAAAACTGTCTCTTGGTAGATGGGTGCTCGGGTTGCTCTGTAGTCTTTGCTCGGTGATGTCTGTGAACCTTCTGTTAGTTTTCTCTCTAAATTGTGTTGTCGGTTTACACTGTAAACTGTCTGTCGGTGATAGTGCACTTAACATTTTTGGTGACCTCTATGAATTGTTGTGTTGGGTTGCACTATAAACCCGTCTTTCGGTGATCATGTTACCAACGGTTCAAAAATTGTTTCCTTTGTATACTAATGACAAAATATTATCCTTTAGGATTATCAATCTCCCACTTTGGCATTAGTATCAAAAACTGATATGTGCAAAACTGAAATGTTCAATATATACAC